>JAXGGA010001645.1:0-144915 GCA_038373865.1 Uloborus plumipes
TAGGGCAAGTTCCTAGTTGCGGGAATTGAAAAAAAAAAGAGTAGCAGAACTACACTGAAGTGACAAAAGTCATGGGATAGCAATATGCAAATTTTCAGATGGCAGTAGCATCGCATAGAACAGGTATAAATGCGCAGTGCTTTTACAGAGCTTTCATTTCTGTTCAAGTTATTCATGTGAAGAGGTTTTAACGTGATGATGACCGCACGACGTGAATTAACAGACTTTGAACGCGGAATGTTAGTTGGAGCTAGACGCATGGGTCATGCCATTTCGGAAATCGTTAGAGAATTCAACATTCCCAGATCCACTGTGTCAAGAGTGTGCCGAGAGTATGAAATTTCAGGCATAACATCCCACCATGGACAGCGCAGTGGTCGACCGCCTGCACTTAAAGATCGAGACCGGCGACGTCTGCAAAGAGTCGTAAATTCTAACAGACAAGCAACACTGCGTCAAATCACCGTAGAAATCAATGTGGGACGTACAATGGACGTGTCTGCTAGAACTGTGCGGAGAAATTTGGATTTCTTGGGCTATTCCAGCAGAAGACCGACTCGAGTGCCTTTACTGACAGAACGACATCGCTTGCAGCGACTCTCGTGGGCACGTGAGCATATCGGTTGGTCCCTAGATGAATGGAAAACCGTGGCCTGGTCCGATGAGTCACGATTTCAGCTGGTAAGAGCCGATGGTAGGGTTCGAGTGTGGCGCAGACCCCACGAAGCCATGGACCCAAACTGTCAGCAAGGCACTGTTCAAGCTGGTGGTGGCTCCGTAATGGTGTGGGCTGTTTTTTCATGGCATGGACTTGGTCCTCTAGTGCGACTGGACCGAACATTGACTGGAAATGCTTATGTGCAGCTACTTGGAGATCACTTGCAGCCATTCATGGACTTCATGTACCCAAACAACGATGGGATTTTTATGGATGACAATGCGCCATGTCACCGGGCCACAACTGTTCGCAATTGGTTTGAAGAAAATTCTGGACAATTCCAACGAATGATTTGGCCACCTAGATCGCCCGACATGAATCCCATTGAGCATTTATGGGACACCATCGAGAGGTCTGTTCGTGCCCAAAATCCTGCCCCATCAACGCTTTCACAATTATGGACGTCTATCGAGACAGCATGGCTCAATATTCCTGCAGAAGACTTCCAACGACTTGTTGAGTCCATGCCACGTCGAGTTGTTGCACTTCGCCGGGCAAAAGAAGGGCCGACACGATATTAAGAGGTATCCCATGACTTTTGTCACTTCAGTGTATATACCGCAACGAAGTCCTTCTGAAACAATGGCAATAAAATATTTCCGAACTTGTGCTAAATGAATATTTTTCTGTAACATTTAAAAGCTTTTGTTTTCTTTTCGAATAAATAAAGTTTTCCGTTGCCTATTTTCCCCAATAACGATCACTTTGGATCCACTGCGATCGTGACGAGTGAAGCATGCTGATGACGAATAGCAATATGCACCACATGCTAAGACTGCGACTCATACGCTCTTACTTATCGGCCATTTCGGTTCACAATAAACTGCTGAACTGAATTAGTCTGGCTCTGATAAAAGTAATCTCGATGAGGTAGGGAAGGGAAGGGTGTCTGTGTCGTCATAAGAAGGAAAACACGTCAAGCAAATATGATGACTGTTAGACGTGCACTGTAAAAAAATGAATGTTGTTTTTTATGTAGCAAAAAATGTAGCAAAAAAGTGCTACATTTTCACTTTTGATCAGCTATTTTGTTTGAGAATGTGAACGAAAATGGTGGCCGTACGTCGTCTTGTTATCTGATTCTGCAGTGGAAATTCTGAGTGGAACGTCGCCGCTCGTGGGGTGCAGAATACTAATCAAGTTCACCTTTTAATAAGGCTTTTAGGAAACTATCCGCTGATGCTTCTTGAAACATGGCATTTTGGAGAAATAAATTTTTAAAATGGTGTGCGCGTTCTTTCAGAACTTAGTTTTTTTTTTGCAACTGAAAACCTTTGTGTTGTTGGTTTGAAAATGCGCTTTCTGCGCGATATGTGAAATTGCAGTTTTATTCTTAATTGATGTGAAGTGTCTATGACATTTTGTACCTGCTCATGTATCTGCGTTTTGTACAAACAAGGAGGATTCATTTGAATTTTTTTTCCTTGTTAAAAACTAGGGAAAAAAAAAAGCGTGGCGGTTTTTTTAACTCGAAAAAAAGCGCTCCAGACGATTTTTTTAACAAGAATTATTTATTAGATATATTTTTATTTGTTTACCCTTTTATTTATTTATATTTATTTTTTATTTTTGTGAAGTATTAAAGATTTGCGCCGGCCACTCGGTCTAGTGGTTAGAGGAGTCTGACCCAGATAGCGTGGTCCCGGGTTCGAATCCCGGCTCGGGCATGGACGTACTTTCATTCTCTTTTGTCCCTTCCCTGTATGAATGTGTGTATGAATGGATGCCTGCCCTATAAACGGATCTTATGGCACGTGTGTTGAGCTAAAAATTCGGACTTCCACCTAAAATGGTGCTCATAAAAACGGAAGGCGTACCAATTCTGCCTTAAATCGAGTAGATTCATCTACTCGAGCTCGGGCACCCGAGTGGCATAAGTAACAACAACAACAACAACAACAACAACATTAAAGATTTGCTTAAATGTATGAATATATATTATTAGCTGCCTACGCATTGTATAAAAAGTGTTCTTACTTACTTAATTTTTTTTTTCAACTATTCGTCATCTGTTTAAAAAACCTATGATGGGGAGAACCGAAAAGTTATAAAACTTTTACCACTATGATCCCGACCCCACCCCCCCTAAAGGGTCAACATTACTGTCTGGCCGCGAAAACCGCGACTAGCACTCACGAACCATTCCACTTAAGAAAGGGATGATGGGTTGTAAGTGGGAGCGTTTTCAATGTAAAACTTGCATTTGCTATCATTTTGACATATTCAACTAAACCAGTGGTGGCCAACCCGCGGCACGCGTGCCACAGAGTGGCACGGCAAGGTATTCATAGTAGCACGCGAAGAATTATCAGATAATTGAAAGAAAATAATGAGTTCAGGCTCTTTGCTACCACTAAAAAAATACCTTGATTAATTTTTAATTGTAATTATATTGACGTAAAAAATACAGTCAATATAATCAAGGCTGATTCAGGCCCGTCATTTAGGGGGGTCAATTGCCCCCCCCCCTGACTTTGAGAAATTAATGTATTTACATATAAGTGGGCGAGGTTTTTGGCGTTTTCAGATGAAATTGCATTGTGTTTGGACCCTTTGCTCCCCCCCCCTGGAAAAACTTGAAATGACGGCCCTGGTCTGATTACAGGAAATTTGAGCTTCAGTTAAAAATTTTCAGCGGGCCGGGCCAAAAATGAGATTGAGAGCTATTGTTTAACAATTCCAGATTCTACTTGTGAGTGCATTTAAGAGAATGTTATGCGTTTCTCAAAAGTGCATTTCTAAAGAGAGTTTTTAGAAATACGTAATGTTTGGAGAATTTGTTTCAGTGTGCGTACTATCAGTGGCGTAGCTAGGGGTTGGCAGAGGAGTGGCTCTTGCCACGGGCGCAGCAGCCAGGGGGCGGCATTTTGACCAAGTTAAAAAAAAATAGAAAATAAAGGTACGAGTTTTTTTCTTTTTTAGTAAAAACGTATTGAAGAATAAAAACTCGGAGGCTTTGGTGACCTCTCTTCAGGACTCCCCTGACTTCAGGAAAAGTTAAAGTAGCAAGCTGTAGTTGGGTATATAATGTTTTAGTAGAGAATGAGTGGTTTTAAAAAGATTTCTGAAAAAAAAACTGAAAAAATCCAGGGTTTTCATCCAAAACTATAAAAAACTTGGATATACGACTAAAATCCTAGGTGGGCTGGGCTTTTTTTTAAAAAAAAAGGGTTTTTTCAAACCCTGATTCGAAACAAACTGAATTTAGGAAGAGTGTTTTTAAGGGGGGGGGGGGTCCTTGTTCTTGAGTTGCTCTGAAGCATGTGGGGAGGGGATAATCATTTTGGGGTGGGGGAAGGGATGGGTACACCTGCGGATTTATATAGAAAAAATGTGCTGTTTGTGAGTAAAAACCAAAAAAAAGCCTATAAATACCATTTTCTCACCTTTTCACATTTTTCAATTTATTCAAAAAATTGAAAGTGGCACGCAGAACTATTTTCCCCCTGAAAGTGGCACTCTCCCAAAAAAGGTTGGCCACCCCTGAACTAAACTATGTATTTGAAATTAGCATCGTTCAATGTTGTTTGATATGGCTTAAAATGCTTCTTATTATTCTTCTCCTTATTGTTATCTTACCTATTACCCCTATTTTGGTAAGATCAGAGAAGACATGATGCATGTGTAAAGTCGCGGAAGGTTTTACCTAAGAAAATCAGACAATGAATTCAAACTGCATAAACACACGAACATATAAATGCTCGATTAAAACTCTTCAGGTAGAACTAGAGATACAGCTCTTCTTTCTCCCTTTTTTTTAAGGCAGGAAAGCGTGAAAGTGTTGCTACTGTATTCCATTTCCTCCGATGTTGAATGCTTGTTAAAATCACACAAGCGAGAAAATTCAGTTGACCACATTTTTGAGGCTTTTTCAGACTTTCCATTCGTGAGAAACAAACAAGCTTGTTGATTCGTGTGGGGTCTGCGATAACCATTTAATTAAACGCTCTTTAGTGGTTATATCTTGGTTTTTCTCAAGGCACTCACTCTAGTTAAAACCCACATTTCCTGTGTTTATAAATGATTGCTGGTTTGCGTGATAAAAGAAGGGGGGAGGGACGTTTCTCTGTCCATTTGCATTGTTTGGATTTTCGGATGTTTGACTAACAATTACCCAAGAGTGCTACTCGTTATCCACCATCCACCAAAATTCTAGTTTCAGCAAATCAAAAAATTCCAACGGCCTTACTTTGTGCTTTATTAAAAAGAAATGTCGTAGGATTTTCCAAGAATCCTTAAAAATAACGAGGCGAAAGGAAATTGCTTGTTATTCAAAACCTCATCATCTTGGGAAGTGAAAACCTGCTTAACTATTGAAACTGAAGAAACAGAGAGAAAAAAAAAGACCACCTTCTCGAAAGTCATTTAACGCTTTATGATTTAGTAAACGGTTGTTTTGTTAGCAAGTAAATAGTTTCTGAGAAAAAATGAGAAAACGCGAAAGAAAGACCACTTAAATTGGTACCTTCTAGGTCCCGCCTTAAAATGTCCTTGGAAGAAGGAGTGAGGGGGGTGAGCAATCGCCAAGTATCTAGGACTTGTAGTATGTTCATCAGTTGGTTTTAATATTCCTGTATATGATAGTTTTTTTAAAACTATGTTTTAATAATTCTCAAATGTAGCTTCCTTAAAGCGATAAATTTCATAAAATGTTGCTTACACGCGTTTTTTAATAACAAAATATATTTTTTTTGATGCAGACAACGTTTCGAGCTTCGGATATTAAGCCGTTCAGCACCGGAAGCTCAAACCGTTTTTTGTACTGACAGGACCGTCATTTTGGGCAATCATGGGGGGTCAATTGACTCCCCCTCTGAATTTTAAAAACACAATGCAATTATGAATTTTTGCACATATTCTGTTTGTTTTTCCTTTTAAGTGCAGTTAATTTATGCCCTTTGTCCCCCCCCCCCCCCCCAACTTGGAAATTTTAAAATAACGTGTCTGCGTATTGAACAAGAATTTCCTCGTAAACTTGAACGTACGTGGAATAATTTTGAAAAGTTGAAACTTTTTAATTAATTCACTTCTATCGTATTTTTATGTTTTTTTTTCTTTTTTTCTTTACGTCATTTAGTGCCTTCGTTAACTTAACATTGCTTTAAATTTTGTGCTTCATTTCTAAAATGAGTCATGTATTTTGTATTTGAAAGCATTGCTGTTTTGATAGCATTTATTTAATTTTAGTCTTTATTTAATAAAAACAAGGGTTGAGAGAGAAGGGCATTGCACTGGTTTTATTTATTTGTTTGTGATTTTAGTGAGAAATTTAATGTTAGCTTGCTGACTTTTGTTAGAATTTTTGAAATAGTTTTGCTGTTTCATTTGGTTTTAATTAAAACGCATAATATTAATGGTTTTAAAATTGCTAATAGGTTTTTGAAAAATGTTGTATTGTATACTAATGATTCTTTTACACTGTTTACACATGCTATTTTATGAAATAAAATATCAGCACAGCAAAAAATAGCAATTGATATTTGTCTTCATCGCGTCTAAATAAAATTCAAGAAAAATCTATGAGTTTTGAATTTTCATTTAAGATAAATGGAGAGAAAATGATCAGCACTAAAAAGTACCTAATTCAAATGCGATTCTATAAATAAATACGCTTTTTTTTTCAAATGTCAGCTTTAGATATTGGTTTGAAATATGTCTATTTTTTTTTCTTATTCACATTGTCGGTAATGATTTAAACGAAAATTCAACGAACCACTTTAATCTTTGAACTTCTAACATTAAATTGAATAAGTGTTTCTTGAGGCTTAAAATTGGAAAATGCTACCTTAAGAGTTTCTCGATCTCTTACGAGAAGGAATTTTACAAATTTCTTAAATTTTCAATTAGAAACGTTAAAATTTCAAAGGTATATTCATTCAAGCAAAAACCTTAACTCGTGTTCCCTCAAGGCAAGGTAATTTATTAATTCGACTCTGATGAATATAGTTATCATCAACATTTTGTTTATTTTAAATAGTTCATTTTAAAGTTCAGTATGCTCTAGTAGTTATAGCTTTAAGGAAGGACTTTCTATAAATTTACGCATGAAATAATTATTTATAATTAGTTTTTTAAGCAAGTACCATTCACCTTAAAATTCAGAAAAGGAGCTAGTTGGAAGCTACTTATTTAACGAATAAAATACGATCTGTCCTCTCGATAGAATAAAATCAGCAAAAATAATTGCTGGATAAAATATCTGGATTGGTGCTTATTAAAACTAATAACTGGTACTTATTAGAAGTTATAACAATTCTAAATAATTGACGATCGCAAACTCTATTCTTCAGAAGAATTGGATCTGAACTAATTGGTACACTTGGGGGGCATTCGAATTGGGAAATTTTCGGATTAACAAGGTTTTTCGAGTTCCCATCGTTTACTTTGGAATATGAGGGAGAAGGGGCATATGTTAGCACATTCGATTATTTGTTCTAGCATTATTGGTCTTTCTTTGAATATTTCACTGATTTATTTTGGGTTTCGCTAGTGCAATATTAAAAGATCAAACGGCGACGCAGAAGTGAAATGATTAACAATGTCGAGGGACTTTTATAGCTTTTGTACATAATGCTCAGTGTTGTTGTAAAAGTCCCATTTTCTTCATGTAGGGGAAGGGGCCAGTTGCAGGCGACCGAATGTTCCCCAATCTAACTTTATACTTACTCCTTTTTTTATGTAATTCATTGCTATTTATGTGATATCACCAATTGGATTTGCTAAAGCATTGGTATAAAAAACTGTTGATATTTAAAAATAAATAAGTAAATATTCCGAGGCGTAATGGAGCTTAGACCGGCGTTTCTCAACCCTTTTATTTATTTATATTTTATTTTATTTATTTATTATTATTGTTATTATTATTATTATTTTTTGAAACCATGGGAATGGCGAAAGATTTTGAAAAAAATTCGCGAACACCTGAGTTTTTTTTTTTTTTTTTTCTTTTTTCATCTGTTAAGAAAAAAAAAAAACTTTCGACTTGGGACCGGTAATAACGTGTGAAAAAAAATTTAAAGAGTTTATTTCTGTGTCTTGGCTCTAAAAGGGCCAAAGTCAATTTTTTCACATTCTGTGTTATTTGCATCAAAAGTTTCAAATTTAGTAAAACTCTAATTCTACAAAGGCCAATGTCTAGACATTGGCCTTTGTAGAATTAGAGTTTTACTAAATTTGAAACTTTTTATGTAAATAACACAGAATGTGAAAAAATTGACATTGGCCCTTTTAGAACCAAGCCACAGATTTATTTTCTTCTTTACAAAGAGATAACAAACTTTTTTAAAATGTACTTGGTATTTTAGAACTGTCCCAAAAAAACTTGTCGTATAGTATATTTATTAGTATTATTTTATTATTGAATCGTTTATTTATTATATATTATTTTTTTATTCACTTATTTTTTTTTTAACGTGGACAAGCAAAAATCTCTACGAAGCGGTCAAATTTTTCTGCGGACCAGTGCCAGTCGTCCGGACCTCTGATTGAGAATCGCAGGCTCAGACCGATGTAGCTTGAATTGTGAGTCATTAGTCTTAATATAAAATTAAAAACCAAAAGTGAAGTTTACATACCACACACTAGACATAATCATACAATAAAAAAGAAGATACTGCTCTCACAGAGGCGCCAAAGAGAGTAAAAACCATATGGCTTTTCTCAAGAATGAAGCTGACATGTCATAAATAAATCACGCAAGTATTCGAGTAGATGATCCTCTTAAGTAAATATATTAATTCGGTCTTTGAGACCGAGCACTTGAATTAAGCAGTTAAGCTCCCAATAGCGCCCCGAAGTCACTGAAACCTCCCGAAATTATTTCTAATTCAGCAATATGAAAGCAATACATGATTCGACAAATCCAAAATCCCGCATGCCAGGTCACAGGGGTCACTAAAAAGTACCTTGAGCGACTAGTTTTTTTTTTTTTAGAAAAAAAAAATCTTTCAGAAACCATGTCATACTGAATTTCCCTAAACTGTAAAAAATGAATGTTGTTTTTTCAATATAATACAGCTAATTTTATAGTAATACACTGTAAAATTTCTACTTTTACAGTACTAAATTGTAACATTGTTAATTTTACTCTAATAAACTGTATATTTGCTAATTTTACAGTTTATTACCGTGCATTTTACAGTTTTAAACTGGAACCTCTGCTGCCGCTATTATACTGTTGTTTTTACAGTATAATACAACTAAATTTTACGGCAATAAACTGTAAAAATTTTAACTTTACAGTAAGAAACTGTAAGATTACTAGTTTTACATTTTATTACTGTGCATTTTACAGTTTTAAATTGGAACCTTGGCTGCCGGAATTGCACTGTAAAAACAACACTTCATTTTTTGCAGTGTATAAATTGAGAAATAATTTCTCTGACATCTAAGTTTTCCTGGCTCTGCTTAGGTACTTATAATTTTAAAACTGCAGGTTGGTAGAATATTAAGAATACAGAATATCCTTAAAATATTTGCTGAGCTAAGGGTAAGATTATGTTGAGTGGTATTTTTAAAACTGGAGAGTTTTGACGGGGTGAACATACTTCCTTAAACATATTATGTTTTTCTCCACCCCTTCAAACAAATATATTTTCCGTGATAATACAAAATCTTTCGAAATCAAAATATAACTTTAAGCCTTTAAAACGTTTCTGAATAACTCTATTGAAAAATATGGAGGCGGATAAATCTTATTTTCCTTGAATTTGTTAAGAAATAAGATAGATCGTGACTCGCAAACAATCAAGAGTGCTTTCGCTTATGATAAATATACTATACATTTGAAAAGTAACAAAATCAAAATACTTTAAAATGTTGAAGAATAGCTGAAAGATTTCCGACGGAGCATTTTCCTCTGCTTCAATTTAAATATAAATTCTATAGGGAAATTGTCCTCTTAAAAACATGTTCCGGTTCGTTCGGAAAGTGCTCAGTTTAAAACATCGAGTTAAAACTCGAATGAAGAAGAATTTGTCCTATCAGAAATGGAGAAATAGTATTGTTTTATTTGTTTATTGTTATCAGCGTGAATTGATCTTTTGAAATATTTTAAATAACTGAAAAGTTATAATTTTTCATGATCGCTTTTCATTCCCTCTTCCCCCTACTTGGTTCTGAATCTACTTAATTCAAGTGAGTGTTCAATAGATAGATACTATTTAAATTTTAAATAGCAAACTTTCCTCAATGTTTGGCAAAACAGCAGAACTCATAAGATGAAAGGAAAAAAAATCCCATTTTCTTTAAATATTTCTAAGGCTTCGAAAATATTAAAATTGGAAAAAAAAAAAAAAAAAATACTATTTTTTTTTTCCTTCTTGTACATTTCTAAGGCTCTGATATTATTAAAATTAAAACATATCTTTCTTCTTTTCTTGCATATTTCTAAGGCTCTAAAGTTATTAGGAAAACAGTACAGCTGCGCAGTCGGAGGTACAATGACCGACTCTGACTCCGACTACTGAAATTTTAGACCTTCGACTCTCAACTCATTTACTCCAAAATGAGTCGTTTCGCGGCCTCCGCTTCTTAACCCTTTATGTCCCAACGGGACTCACAAGTCCCGTTTATATTAATTTAATATTATGAATCCTATATGGATGGAATCATGCTGAAACTTTTAAGTACCACTCCTTGTACTTCGCTGAGAGGCCGACAGATGGTGCAATCGGAAATAGTTTCCTTTAGGGGCCCTAAGGTGTAGGGGGACTAAGACCCTTCTGATTTAAAAAAAATGTTGAATTAATTTGGGATATAAAGGGTTAGGGGGGGGGGGGAATCATACATAAGAGAATTCGTTCAGAGCCCTGCTCCCAATTCAACCGCAACTTCATCTTTCCATTCAACTGTTTTCCCGAAATAGCATAGGACACGGAGGCTTTCTGGGCAGAAGTTGACCGGAGAGTAAAAGTTGCGGTAGTATTGGGAGATGGGTTGAGCGAATTTTCCTAGTTGGTACCACACATAGGGCAGATTTCCTTCTTAGATGGAAAGCTGCTCCCTCCTCCGTTAGAAGTTCTAAAAGATGAAAGAAAATTCAGTCAAGGGAAAACAAAAAAATTGCGAAAACAAAACAATAAATTTGCGATCTTTATATTACTCAATTCAAAAAATAGTTACGCTAAATTAAAATTTGTATTCAGTTCCCTACCCCGCCCTCATTTTGTTTTGACAAATCATGAATTCATTTGCGTAAAAAAAGGGATGCTTTTATTTGATACAAATTAAGATTTTTAAAATGTATTCCGATTCACCCCTTTCCGCAGCTGAATTGGAACACCGCCAAAAATTATGTATATAAATATAAACTTTTCAAAATGATTTGTTTTTGCTTAAAATTGCATGAAAAAAACAAGACCAAAGTGTTTAGCCAAAAAAGTCTTTCATTATTTTTTTTTATGTTCCAAGTTGAAAAGTGAACCGATTCACATCATTTTACTGTAGTTAAAAAGAGATAAACTATAAAATACCATATACACTTTATATCGTGATGTATATAATTAATTACATAATGCATCATGAAAATTATTATAATGTCATGTTTCTGTCCACGAGTACCTTCCCTGTTTTTTAAAATAAAATAAATAGCGTTTTTCAAATAGAATTCAATTAATTACAAAAGGATGCAAAAGAAAATATTAATCATGACTTTTATGTCCACAATTTCCGGCAGGGGTTTAATATTTTCTCACTATAATATATGAATTCAAACGCGCTTGAGATTCTTTCTTGAACAAACTTGTGTATTTTTTATTAAAAGTTTTGTAACGAAAGACACCAAATTATTGTTTTAAAAAAATGATTAAAAAATGAAAATCATAAAGAAGAAAAGGAGAAAATAGTTTTGGCAAAAGATAATTTAAGGATTAGAATTTCAACGCCCTCCTCCCCCGCTATTGAAATATTCGCTTAGACTACATTAAAGTTGTATAAATTTTGAGGGAGCCCCCAAAGAGACATTCATTATCAGCATGGGAACTGTGCGAAATGATGTCACACTTTTAGGAGGAGTGGGGGGGGGTCGTGAAATTGTGAGTTTTTTAGAGGGAAGAAAGGGTGTAACAAGAAGTGAGTCATCCCGCATTTGTTATAAGAATATGTTTGTGAAAAATAGTGTGATAAAAAGGGGAAGGTGAAGTGTGACACTTTGTGACAGATGGAGTATGGTGAAAAAAGTGTCACATCCATTTATAGACAGCCCCTTATTCAAAGTGTCTAACTCAGTTTTCTTCCGAAATATTAATCTATTCCGCAGTTTTTGAAGTCTGACGTGATATTTGCAAAAAGAAAAACAAAAATAAAGTTAACCACCTAAACTACCAAAAAGAGTGCTTACTTCCTCCCCTCCCCAAAAAAGTAGTTAAATCTAAAGCTGACGCTGGATTGGCCTAGCCGAAAGCTCTCTTTTCATTGGTCCCGAGTTCTTCGGCCGAATATTAGTAGCTCCGCGTAAAACGAAAGCGGTCCACTCTTCACTTGTCTTCAGGTGTGGGAGAAAGAGAGCCAACCGCTCTCGGTACTCCCTTGGCGTGCTTGTATTTCGTCTTCGGAGCCAAGCGCTCCCGGTGCTCTTTCTTTGCTGTGCGTGCGTTTTGTCATCGATAAGGATTGCGCTTTTTTTGTACTGTGAATGCGTATTTTGTTAGAAGCTTTTTTATAAGAAGTGAACTTGTTTTATAAGAAGCTGTAGTTCAATTCGTTTTTGTGTCAGCAAGTCTCAGCGCGACAGGCGGACAGTTTGGATCAGCCCGAACCAGGAATACTAAGTGAACTGGAATACTTTTGAACTAGAATTTTGTTTTATGAATTGAAAATGGAGTTTTAAGAGAATTTGGCCGCAGCTCATCGGAAACATTAGTAAGTGCACATTTTTAATGTCTCTCTCTCCCCACTACCCCCCCTCCGGAATTTGTTCAAGTTTTACAAAAAATATAAGTGGCGCAGGTAGACTTCGTCGTCCTCGGTAATTTTTTTTCTTTTATTTTTCTTTTGGACTTTGATCCCTTATAATGTGTGTTTATTTATACTTTTTCTCCTTCGAAATTTAATTTTATAATTCATATTTCGCATCAAATAATAGGTGCCAATTATCCAAAGATCTCAAATACCACCCGGCTTTTCATGTAGTTTAACTCTTTTTCTTTACAACTTTCTCCAGAAATCAACTAAACAATACTTACACAATTTGCTTTATTCCTTAAGACATGCTCTAAAATTGAAATATTTCTCTTCAAATAATGAAATCATACATTGTTATTTATGTTCGTTAAACATGAAAAGTTTGAACCTGACGGTTCGAAGCTCTTCTTTGCCCCCTCTCATAACCTGCAAATACTCTGCCTTCTACCTGCGCTTAGATGTACCCTAGCTTACAAAATGTTTAGTGATTTCCCCCTTTTCCCCGCAGTGTATGTATGTTTATATACCTATTTTATGTAGTTTTGCATATGTGAAATTTAGACATATCGCTCAACGACGACGTATCTCAAAATTTTGAAGAAATAAAAAAATGATAAATTTTGATTTAATCTTATTACATTTTCAATGATTTTTTTTTTCTAAATTTATTGCTTTTTCTGGGCACTAAACCCGCAAAGTTAGTTTATATAACTGGTACGTGTTTGCTGTGTAAACTATGTAATCATAATTAAAATAATTGAAATAACATAATTTAAAGGATCATTTTTCAAACTTTAACTATACGCTTTTAATTTAAACTGCAAAAGACTTGAAATCATAAATGTTTTGAACAGATTGTAGGATTTAGAAATATGTCAGTCAAAAAAAGTTATTGCGTAAAATCTAGATTTTTGAAAAGTCCCACTTTTGTCATCGTTGAGCGATGTGTATTTTTAAAATAAATATACTATAACGATAAATTATATTCTTTAAAGTTGTGCAGTTAAAATGTAAACCGGGGAGTGCGCAGAATCCAGCACTGAATTGCATGGGATTTTTTTTAAATAGTTTAATAGACTATGGGGAGCACACCTAAGTCTATGTACGCTACCGTATACTTATATACATGTAGATTGTAGGATTTAGGAATATGTCAGTCAAAAGAAGTTATTGCGTAAAATCTAGATTTTCTCCAATACCTTCTTTAGGAGTCCCACTTTTGCCATCGTTGAGCGATGTGTATTTTTAAAATAAATATACTGTAACGATAAATTATATTCTTTAAAGTTGTGCAGTTAAACTGTAAACGGGGGAGGGCGCAGAATCCAGAAAAACAGCACTGAGTTGCATGAGATTTTTTTAAAAACTAGTTTAATAGACTGTGGGGAGCACACCTGCGTCTATGTACGCTACTGTGTACTTATATAGGCAAGTATTTACCGCCTTCCTAAAAACTAGACATTTTCCTACGAAAAAAAATGATTAATTACATTGATGTATTTACTAGAGATGGGAACGGTCATAAAAAAACCCAGAAAATTTGAGGGGAAAGCTTTTTATTTCTGGGATAGTTTGTTTTTACTAGTAAAAAATTGAAAATTTAGAATTTTTTTGCACAAATTAATGTATGCAGAAATTTAGAATATTTATATTTCAATATATTTTTCTTTAAATGTTTTTGCGTGTTGAATAATCCACATGAAAACACTAGCTTTGATAACGTAATCTAAAATGCAATTTAATTTCTCTGTGCACCATGTATGTGTTATTTTTCTTACTAAAACTGTAAATGCTTAACACTGAACAATTTTATCAAGAACATCAATCAGGGACATTCCATGGTAACTTACGTTACATTTTGACCAATTCTTTGGCATTTAGCACCTCTGTGCAAACAAATAATGTTATATACAGTGAACTCTCACTTGTGCGCCGGCTCAAGGGACCAACAGAAAAAGGCGCATAAGTGAGAGAGACGTATAAGTGAACAAGCCTATTTAAAGGACTAAAACGCAACATAGGTTCTAATGAGAGAATGAATAAGAATGTTTCTAAAGAAAAGGGACATATTACTACGGTTCGGCAGTTACTGTTACAATGATAAAGAGAAAACAAAAATTGTAGCATACCTAATTACAAACTGCTCCCTATAAAACGATGCATAATAGATAATTACCCCTCTCCGAACTCTAGTTCATACGGAAAAAATGCCTTCCGTGAGCAATAAAGGCGGAAGATTAAAGAGGAAAGTGAAGAAAATTGATTATTTTTTAAAGAAAAAAATTTTTTTTTTTTTTACATTTTAGGGAAAATTCGGCGCATAAGTGAAATATTTATCTTTCGAGCGACGCATAAACGAATGATGCTATCATTATTTCGCTATGGAATGTATTGGCACCATTCAAAATCGTCGTATAAGTGAAAAAGGCGCATAAATGAGGCGGCGTATAAGTGAGAGTTCAATGTAAATCTTGTACAAAAGTGATTTATGAAAATGGCAATCAAAAGCGAAATAAAAATGCAAAAATCTTTGATGCATTTAAATTTTACAAAATTTAGCAGCCAAAAATAAAACAGTAACTTACGTTACACAAAGATGGAATTTTGTGTAACGTAAGTTACTGTATTATTTTTGGCTGCTAAATTTTGTAAAATATAAATGTATCAAATATTTTTGCATTTTAATTTCGCATTTGATTGCCATTTTCATAAATCACTTTTGTACAAGGTTTTAACATTATTTGTTTGCACAGAGGTGCTAAAGGCCAAAGAATTGGTCAAAATGTAACGTAAGTTACCATGGAATGCCCCATCAGTGGAACTGTTTCAGTTCAATTTTTTACATATTTTCACACATGCGTGCAGTGCAATGGCATATATATTACCCCCACGAGGGTGCACGAGGTTTGAGGGTGCTCTACCCAGAAAAAATGGCACTATAAGTTACAATGAAGGTATACTTTTCGAAGTCAAATGTATATTTACTATAAATAAATCTCATAGGCTTTCTGATCTCTACCATTGCCCGAACGAAACGCTATTGTTTCTCTTGTTCATTATAGAAGATGACATAGTAGATTTTGCCACACTGGTATAGGTTTCGTCTTTGAATATTCCTTTAATCCACTTTCACTATACTAATGTGTGATTCAAATTTCAAAAAAAAAAAAAAAAACAGCCCTAAGCAGCTCTAACTTTTGTTTTTTGCTGAGAGGCATTAAGATTCCAATCATTGCTTTTCCTGCAAAGCGCAATACTTAAAAGACAACATTTTGCATTTTCACTTCCACCCACAGGAAACTGTTTAAAATGTGTATTAAAATACAATAAAATTTCTCGTCTTCACACTAAAGAGAACTACTGAACGCAAAAAATTTCAAATCCTGTTACGTATGTAAAAATATTGCTCATTTCCACAGTTCTGCTGTAAATAGAATAAGAAGAGAAAAGCTAAAAAAAATCAAACCTGATGCTAGATAACATTGGTGAAAGAGGTGAAATTAAGAAATAGATATTACAGGAGATAAATATGAAAAAAAAAAGGGCTACCAATTTTGTGTTCATCTTTGAGCCTTTTGGCTTTTTCCATGTTCGGGACTCAATTTATTTGCTAAAAACACTTTTCTAGTTCCAGTCTAACTTATCCGACGAAACTACAAATTTATACACACTATCAAAAATTAATCACTTAACTCCACTTAATGCCTAGCGTCCCTTTTTAGGGACGGTCCAAAAAAGGGTCTGAATTTCCCCAAAATGAACATTTCAACCAAATAATAGTGTTTAGTTAGTACCTTGGTATTGTTTCAATTCGTTAGTAACAGATTGCAGCACATAAACATTGTAAAGTGTGTTCTGTAGCAGTTTTAATATGCTCTTTATCAAAAATGACATCGTACACAATCTCAAGAAAAAAAGCTAAGTTTTCAAAGTGATTCCTAGCTTCCCAGTTTATGTTAATTGCTGATTTTATTTCTTCTTATAAAATGTCTTTTTAAATACTACATCGTAGGCAGAAATTTTTTTTAGCAAAACAAGTATGTACCCTCTGGGGTCTATCGTAACTTTTAAGGGACGATTTTCCTTTCCTTAATAAAACAATTATTTTTTACATAATATTTTTAAAATTATTTTTCCCGTCCATTAAACACTGTTTGTAACCAGTATACAAAATATCTTTGGAAAAAAAATGTCAGGCATTAATGGGTTAATAGAGAAAAAACAAAGGAAATGGCAAAAATCAGTGGAAAAAGGAAATATGAAAAAAAAAAAGCAAAACTATACGACTGCGGAAGGATCTCAAGCTTGCTTTACTAATCTATGCCTTTCTATCGACATGGCGATTTTTATTATCTTAAAACAAAATTAATGATTATAAATGTTACCCAAATATATTTTCTGCGTACTGTTCCTATTTCTACTGAAATTAAATTCTTTTGCGGTAAATTTAAGATGGGGGCGGAGGCGCACTTTAAGTCTCTGTACGCCACTGCATGTTTGTAACGAACTTTTTGTAGAGAAAGAGAAACTACTTGGCTTAAACTCTCACGATCTACATTGTAAAGAAATACGTAAATGAATAAATAAATAAAAAAAACTGCTCACGCACACTCAAACCAATTTGTCAAAAATTTGATTAGCAATTTATAGAAATCTCACCTTTCTCAAATCAGCTACTGAATGATTATTTTTCTAATTTGGATATTTTTTTTGAACTTGGAAATTCGCTGGTAGTTAGAAAACCGAAAGACTTTAATAGTTATAGTTTTCTGTATGTTTCGAAGAAAGATAAATAATATGGACTGCATACAATTTTTAAATATTCACATCTTTTTAAGTTATATAAGAAAATGTAACTATTAAACGACATTTTAATTGGTAAAAAATAATTGTTCCAATTTTTCGAATATTTCCATAAAAAATACGGAAAAACAGTTTGACGACTGCTGCAAAATTTCCGGAAATTTTACATCTCTATTATTTGCATTATTTTTATTACAACTAGTTGCGTTTCCCGGTGTTGCACGATCTGCCTCAAAAATAAAAGTTGCGTCAAGTAACGCAGGTTCAACGATATGCCAAAAAACAAGGGAAAAAAAATAGTGGAGAATTTCCATCAACGTGTAGAAAAAAGCAACTTAATGACTAAAAAAATTTCAGTTTAGTCCTGAATTCTTTTAAGATTGTCCGTAAATCTTTAACGTCTTCAGTTATCCGTTCTGATCCGTTATAATCTGATAACGTCTTCAGTTATCAGATTATCCGTTTAACTCTTAAAAATTCAGTCACTGTTACTACAGGCGCCAGCAGGAAGGTGCACTGGCATTCCTCAGGCTTTTTGAGGAAAAAAATGAAATAAAGAAAAAAGAGAAAATGAACAATTGATATTTTTATTTAAAAAATATACTACCGGATTTATTTATTTATTATTATTATTTAAACTACAAAGTACATCACGAAAAATAATAGTCATGGGTATATCCATGAATTCCGGCAGGAGGGTAAAGTTTCACACCGTGAGCTCTAAAAATAAAATTTCATTAATAGTAAGAAACTACGGAATACATCACGAAAAATAATACTCTAATGTCCATGTAAGTGAGCGTCGGATGCTCGGGGGTGTATTTTCATCCCTTAGCTTTTAAAAATAAAGTTAAATTAGTTTTGAAAAACAGAAAATGTAATGCCTTTTTTAACATTAATTTCTTTATTTTTTAAAATGATTATTAATTTTAAATAAGTGAAGTTAAATTCATTTTGAGAAAGGACAAATTACAAAAATATTGTAAACAGACAAAAAAACTTAATTGAATAATTTTAACAAAGACATACATATCATAATTTGCCTTAAAACAGATGAACACATACAAATTAATTAAAAGCAATTAAATTAAAATAACTAAATGACTTTTGAAATAAATAATAAATAATAATGAAAAAGATAAATTAGAAAAAAAAAGATTAAAAAGGAAAGAAATTAATGAAAGGAGTAAAAAAAAGTGCACGTGCAACCCCCTGCATATTCTTCTGCTAGCGTCCATGTTTTTTTTGTAACGGCTCACAGTACCTCATTTTACTGGTATAAAAACGTATAAGTAATGTGTGCAAATAGCATTTTGAAAAATCTTTCTTATTTCGGTTTTGTTTTCGTTATTAGTTTATATCAGTAGGGGACAAACATTGTGAATTTAAATAAATTCGTGCTGTATCGCACCCAAAATCGGCAAATATTTGATTTGTTTCAGTGTTTCAGGTTACACATCTTACTTTTCCTGAGGGCTAACGCAACTAAGTTTGTAAATGTCCCCTGACTTAGTTGAAGAAAATTTGTAGATACGTAGAGCATATACTGGTTCTTGAAATGGAGCCGGGGCTTTGTTATATATTTTGGACAAAATCCTCGAAAATGTTGATGTATTATGATAAATATACAGCATTCATCATCTACTGACATCTCTGTTCGCACAACAAAATGCAGTTTTTCCGTTGTAGAAAGAAAATAATTGTACTCCTTCCATTTTGCATCTTTCTTTAAAGCAAGACTGTATTTTGATGAATTACTAAATGTATAAAAGTGGCATTTTTATTCATAATGCATATGGCATACTTTGAGTGTAACAAAAGCATATCTTTTTTTACTCAAACATGAGTCGACACTACTTTTAAAATATTTTGAAAAAAATAGCAGTGGGTTGTGCATGATTCAAATTTTTATCGCGTTTGCTGACTCAAAATGTTGATTGTTACGGTCATTTGAAAGAGTTTTTACAAAATCTTGTACTGATAAGGAACAAATTAAAAATTGTTTAAGATTTACGGATAATTCAATATTTGTTTGGAATCGTTTTTCATTAAATTTTTACCACAGTGTTAACATACTTCTACGTAAGGGTCTTTCGTATTTCTGAAAAGAACGTCTAGATTAAGGTTCATGTGGCTCCTGTGGTTCTGTTAAATTTTATTTTCGGCTATTGAGGGAATAATGCTGAAAATATATCTATTGAGCATTTTATTTGCGAAATGAATTGTGATAATCCTGTGCATACATAACAGTGCGCGGCCAATCGCATGCATGAAATATTTAACTGCAGTACACTCCGGATTATCCGCGGAATAGCTTCGCATAGGTACCGCGGATAACGAAAATTGCAGATAAAAAAAAAAAGCATAACATAAAGGGTAAAAAAGATAAAAAATGTCTTTTGCTTGAACCACTTAAAACGTGATATGTTCAAGCAATGACGATAGGTACAGCGTAAAAAAAAAATTGTATTTAAGGTTCTCAAGCAATACAGTCCATACAGAAGTGGTACGATAACGCCCAGGTAAAATAATGTATTGGATGAAGTACACCGCACGCTTGGGTGAGAAATGTTAAGAAAAACAAAATTTAAATTCGTACTTTTTCGAAAAATGTGTTAATAGTGTTTGTTTCTTTCCCGAGACAGTCGCGGATAATCCATTCCGCGGATTATCGAGAGTTTACTGTATGTAATGCATACAACCTAGCATTTCTGTTCATGATAAATAACAACTAATACTCCTATGCATTTGACATCTTGACACTTTTTACTATTTTGACAATCTGATTACTACTGTCGAACTCTCTTACAAACGAACGAGAAGGATCCGCGATATTTGCTCGTTTTAACCGAGTGCTCTTATAGAAAGGATTCGTGCGAAAAATTATTGATTCATACCTGTTTGCTTTTTTTTAAAACTTCTGTGCAATTCAAACTTGTTAAATTCAACTCACTAATTTGATTTGAACTATCTTATTGTCTCCTTGTGTTATTTTTCGCGAGGCTCTTATGACCAGTATCGTACATGGACCTTGCTGAACCCCCCCCCTCCTCCAAGCAAGATTTGTAAGTGCGCCCTACCCTCCCCCCCCCCTATTAAACTAGGAAAAATGATTTTCCTGTGGAACTCATAGCTATATTTTTCTCGATCGTGCCCCCCCCCCCCCCCACACACACAGCGGAGGTTCTATGTACGCCACGGCTCATGGCCCAGAAACATTGTTATTTGCACCACTGGGTTTCGCAGAAAGTTTGAAGTTTTAATGCTCATCAAAAACCATTGAGTATGTTGAAGATAGTTCATCTTCAAATTCTAAACATTTATCGTATCATCTTAGCTTTTTTTTTTTTTTTTTTGGTATGCATTAGTTTGAATTTGGAGCTTCAAAATCATCGGAAGTACATATATATCTTGAAAGTGATAGCATTGACGTCATCAATTATACAATATTCAAATGCTCCTTTACTCCACAAATTAACAAAAAAGTTCATCATCACCAACTTTCCGTTTATTTTAGAATGTTAAATGATTTTTCAACAGACATTATAAGTTGAGCTGGAAGTCAATAGCAATTTAACGAATCGCAAAAATATTTCTCGCTGTAAGCAATGTTTTCTCGTTAAAAGCGAGTTATGCTCCAATAGACTTAACATTGTTCCAACCAAATCTATTTGGTTTCCTCGCAAAATCCGGCTCTCTTTAAATCAGGATTCCTCATAAGAAAGTTCAACAGTACTACAAAAAATTACTTCTTGGTATGACCAATAAAAAAATGCCCTTTATAATGAAATCCTCGAAAGTTGCGAACTTCTAAAAATATACACCAAATTGAAACAACTTACTGCTTCTACTTACTATCCGTCCGTGAAAGCCGAGCCTGGCACTCCACTTAAAAAAGGGTAAATGGGTTGCGGGTGATAACTTTCCGGAGTTATAAATTTAAAACTTGCATTTGCTGTATCATTTTAGACATATTCAACTAAAGCTAAACTATGTATTTGAAATTAGCATTGTTCCACGTTGTTTGATACAGCTCAAAATGCTTTTTATTATTTTTCCCCTTATTGCTATCTTGTCTAACACCCCTATTTTTGTTAAGTCAGAGAAGACCTGACGCAAGCGTAAATGCGCGGAAGGTTTTGCCAAAGAAGATCAGACAGTAATCCCAAACGCTTCTATCTCTTTCACATTTAATCTATGCTTTTAGCTATGCTATGTAACCCACTAAAATTATGTTTTAAAATACAGTGAACTCTCACTTATACTCCACCTCATTTATGCGCTTTTTTCACTTATACGACGATTTTGAATAGTCCCAGCACATTCCATAGCAAAATAATAATAGTATCATTCACTTATGCGTCGCTCTATAGATAAATATCTCACTTATGCGCCGAATTTTTCGTAAAATATAAAAAAAAAAAAAAATACTTATTTTCTTTAGAAAATAAACATTTTTCTTCACTTTCTTCTTTAATCTTTCGCCTTTATTGCTTACGGCAGGGGTGCCCATCCCCCCCCCCCCAAGCTCAATGGCGCAAATTCCCCCCAAGTCATGGCGCAAATTCCCCCCCCCCCAAAAACTTTTCACAACTCTCTTCTGCTTTTTAATTTTTATTTATTTTTTAAAAATATTATTTATTTATTTTTTATTTTTTTTTGATATTATTCATTTATATTTTTTAATATTATTTATTTATTTAAAAAAATATATTATTATTTTTTAATTATAAATATTCTTTTTTTATATATTATTAATTTTTTCAAAGAACTAATTATGCGCAGAATAGAATCGCTTTTTTCCCTTCGAGACATTCCAAGCGCACACACACAAATAAATAAATAAAAAAATAATAAAGAAATAAAAGAAAGAATTTAACTTAAAAATAAAAATTAATGAATAAATTAAATTAAAAAAATTAGTAAAGAATTCAAATTAAAAAAATAATAACAAAAAAAATTAAATAAATATATTAGTTTTAAAAAATCCCCCCCAAAAATTTTGATGGCGCAGCTTGCGCCATAATCCCCCCCTGTGGGCACCCCTGGCTTACGGAAGGCGTTTTTTCTGCATGAACTAGAGTTCGGAGAGGGACAATTACCTATTATGGATTGTTTTAAAGGGAGCAGTTTGATATTTGATGCGACAATTTTTGTTTTCTCTTTATCATTGTAGTTACGTTACAGTAATTGTCAAATCGTATTAAAATGTCCCTTGTCTATAGAAACATTCTTATTCATTCTCTCATTAGAGCCTTTGTTGCGTTTTAGTCCTTTAAATAGGCTTGTTCACTTATACGTCTCTCTCACTTATGCGCCTTTTTCTGTTGGTTCCTTCGACCGGCGCATAAGTGAGAGTTCACTGTAGTTTTATTTTAATTAGTTTCAAGAAAAGTTAGTATTAGTTTTTCTAGTATTAGCGATGCTTTTGCTAAAGCATTTGGTTTTTTAGGGAAAAAACGCACACACATACATAAACACACAAATCTGGAAAAGAAATTGAAAAGGTTCTTGACCCTAGAAAGGTTACCAACCCTTGGTTTTACAAAACTAAATTATCTGTAAAGTTAAGTATGTTTGGTTTTCAAGCAATTTTGTTTATTTCATACTTCTAAAAGACAGTGGACCGTTGAAACGAAACAGATATCAAGCATGTCCATTGTCAGACTCTGTTTCGGCGTAAAATTATCGTGTGACTCAACAGCAGGTGATATGAGACGCTTGTAAACAACACTTCTCTCCACGGCTAACTATACTAGACAATAACTTAAGTTGACACTGACGTCACTACGGGCAGAGCCAATAAGAGCTCACAAGCAGTTAGCGATCTCTTCTAATTCGCCAAGTAGGCTGTGACGTTTTATCTAGCTCGTTTTTCATAGGCTAACGTCACGATGTTTTTGTCAAGAAACCTTACAGTGTAGTATAACGGATTACTGATCCAAAGCATCATTTAACTAGCTTTTTCTCGTTAAGTATGTTTGTGGTTACGCATCGCCCGTATAAACGAGTTCAACCTCAGTATAAACACGTTTTTTTTATTTTGCATTACGCTTCGTTGATTCTAAATAATACTGGTTAGTCAAGACTATAGCTGACCACTACCACAAAATAATTTGTTCCAGTAGTATGAGAGGCTAAAATAAATTTGTGGCAACTCATCAAACTAAGACGATGATTCAACCTCAGTTTAAACATTTAAAAAATATATATATTGCAGTCATCAGACGCTTCGTTGATTCGTAACGGCACTGTTTAGATACGGCCATCAAACGGATCATTGATTTGATGCGTTATTTATCCAGCTTGTCTTATACAGATGATGTGACAAGTTAAGTGTGTTTGTGGTTACGCATCGCGCTTATAAACATGCTTCATCCTCAGTTGTAACTGCGCCCTTCTGATTTTCATTACGAAAATTATGTTTTACCTTTTACATGGCATTTTTCACGAAAAATTACTAGGTATTTATAAACTTTTTTCTCTACTATGCAAAAAAATCGCAATGTCAATATTGAAAACAAAAGACAATCCTTATTATTATAAATTATAAAAAATTACTACTAAATACTCAGCCGTGTAGTAACCCTTGGAACAAGTATTTATTTCTTCCTATTGCGCACAATATTAACTGCCATCGCTTAGAGATGAGAAGTGACAATCATTAAAATCATTTTTTTCATAAGTGGATTTTAAAATGTCGAAATGGGTGTAATCGAGAGTCTTTTTCCAAAGTGGGTGATTTTACTATTAATTTATTCATTCATTATTTTTACTGAAACATTGAAGCTTCAGGCTCTTAAATATTTTGTGTTTATTATTTTTTGAGCAATGACAAATTGCTATCGATTTTCTTTTTCGACCTCAAACGTTGTGTAGTCTCCCTTTTAGATAGGCAGTCTGCCAACATCTCGCATCCCGATGCTCCACCAACCCGAGACTGGTCACTTGCCCCTGCAGGGTGCCCATGCAGCACATGGTGGCGAAGAAGCACACTCACACGCACATGCCAATACATATACGCCTACACACACACACACACACACACACACACACACATAAAATTGTGCAAATTATTATTATTATTTTTTTTCATTCTTATTTTAATATGTCAGTTTAAGAGCAACTAGGTAGATGAAGAAATTTTCATAATTTCGTAGCTGTTCTAACGAAACTACCCACAAAATCCTTTCTTTTTATAAGTAGTCGAAGTATTTTGAAAAATAAAAGTACTGACTGTTTAGTGGCAGAAAGTTAGAACCACGTTCAGATTCGAAAAGCATTTATTCCTTGCGTTTTCAAAAATGAGCTGAAAAAAGCGAAAAAAAAAGTCATTAGCTGAAAAGAGGCGCTCGGGATTTTAAGTTAAACGAAACGTTGTTTTTCAATGCTCTGGTGTGTCGTTAAAATGAAGCAAAGATTTAAATTTTCACTATAATAAAAAATAAAAATAAATAAATAAAAAAAAAACCTCTTATCTATATCAAAGCAATAAGAACTGCATTCATGATTAAGCATATTCATTTAAATACCAACTTTACTCAGAACAGTTAACAATTATTTTTATTTCGTAATACGTGTCAAAAAGAAGTCCCGCTTAGATTAATTTAGTATTTTTAATCCTAAGTGGCTGGAATCATGGTGGTTACTTGAAAGTACCACTCCTTGTGATTTGCTGAGAGGTCAAAAGTTGGTACCTGCAATCGGAGCCCTAAGGCGAGGGGGCCTTCGAACCTACTGATTGTCAATTTTTTTTAATTCGTTATATATGCTGTTTGATGTATTCTCAACTAAAAAATCCCCAAAAAATCTTTAAAAATTCATTCCTAAATTAATTTGGGACATAAAGGGTTAAAACAACGGTTTTGGGAGGGTGCTGATGGTAATACCCCTCTCGCTGCGCTACTAGTGTATTTATATCTGGGACGGTTCACAAATAATGTCAGGCTTTGAGGGGGATAGGGGTTCGTGAAATTGTGAGTTTTTCACAAGGGGGAGGGAGGAGGTCGCAAGAAGTGTAACATCACACATTTGTTTTAAGAATATGCTTTTGAAAAATAGTGTGTCATATGACAAAGGGGGTCAAAAATGTTGAAAAATGTGCGACATCATTTATAGACAGTCCCTTACTTAAATCTGACAAAAAACACAAATGTCTTTAAGTAATTAGTATGTTTAGAGCTCTTTCAACTATTGAACTAATTTTTCTACTTTACTTACGTTACCACCACATTCTGTGTCTTAGAAAGAAACACTGGGTAACTTCATGGGGGCTAGGAGAGTTGACCTCAACCCTCCCCCGCTGCCCCTTTGGAGGGGGTCATTAGAATAAGATCATACTAATCGACGGGGAGTGGGATAATAAGTGCATTATTCGGAGGGTTTAGGGTTCTTCCAGGGTAATTTCTGGAAATTGAAGTGCCTTAAACGCTTTCTCTTGCCATCTTTGGGAGCATTAAGGGAAGCTGGATTTCGTTTCATGACCCACGGACCTACCCCCTAGGTCAGCGTCTGAACGTGGTAGACATTAATTTGCTCGTGGTTGCTTCTGCCTAAAACAATCGGTTTAAGTTGTAAAAAGTTAGTGACTACGTACCCAAATAATTATTTTCTAGTTCAGCAGTTCAGGCTGTTTTGGTGCTGTAAATTTTACTTTAGAATGTTAACTGTGAAATCTTGGAACAATACGACTGTAAAATTGCAACTTATATACAACGCTCGTTTTTATTTTTTGAGGCAAAACGAGATTTTATGAAGTATATTTCAAAAATATTCACCAAGTATTAAAAAAAAAAAAGAAATAATCATTCCCCCCCCCCCCCCCACATACACACTCGTGGTGCATGCTTTTTCTTTTTCTGCACGGTTTTAGCGTGAATGCAAGCAAACTCTCAGGAATTTTTTTTAAAAAAAAGTGGGGTGTTTTTTGAGATTGTGTTTAAAAGAGAGAAATGTGTTTAAATGAAATGCAATAATTTCCGAGGTGAGATTTTCTCGTTATTTTCTATGTGAAACTTTCGGTGCGGAAGTTTTTGCGTTTTTAATGACTGATTGAGACTGTGAAGTAAAGGACAGGGCAATTTTTTAATTAGTTGTGGACAGGGGCGCAACGAGGCGAGGGAGGGATGCTATGGGCAAACTCTCGGTGCCAGTAGTGTGCATAGACTTAGATGCGTACCCGCAAAATTTTAAAGTACCCCCCCCCCTCCCTACCAGAAGAAAATGATATTTAGCTATAAATTTTTTTTTTTCAGTGTATCTTAAAGTGCAATTTTTCTGGATCGTGTGACATCAAACCTTGTGCGCCACCCTGCGCGAGAGCGCTTCCGGGGGTGCTATGTACGCCACTGCTCGGTGCACATGTTTTTAGCATCTATTACCAATCCTAATGTGGTTTTGAGGAAAGGACGTAAAGGACAAAAGCATATTTTTTATTTAAAATAAGTGATGTCTCAACTCTTGCTACCCTCCTCCCTTTTGTCACATGTTGTCTCAATTTTTTGCCTCCCTTCCCTCAAAAGGTAACATTATTTGTAAACGACCCCATTTCTAAAATTTTCAAATTTTTGCAGAAAGAAAACAGTTCCTTATAACCCCCGAAACACCTTGTGGATAATTTAGTTAGTCACAGCTTTTTCCACACTAATCCCCTATTATAGACTCCTCTTGACTGCTATTTTTGCATCCACAATCCCTAGCAAAACTTTCCCAGGCCCTCGAGAATATTTTATTTCCTGAAAATTATAGAATCGTTCATTCTAGAAGCTCTTTCTCGGAAATAAATATCTCTAAAAATATGTGCTATATTTTCAAAATGAGCTTAAGCATTTTACATTTTCAAAAGTAGAAACTTCAAGGCTTGCTGCTGAATGGGGACACATCTTAAGACTTCAACGGCTGAAAAGACATCTTACTTTATGCACACTCTTAAAAGTATGATATTGCTCAAAGCATTAAACTATAAGTAAAATAATATTCCTTAAGCTCATTTTATTTTATTTGTTTATTTATTTGAGCGTTCTGTTAATAATGCATTTATGTTCCAAGAAAGATCTTGTCGGCTTAAACCTTAGATGTTTATGCTCATTTGTTTGAAATAGCGCATCAAGTCTCAGACTTAGTTTTAAATTTTATATTCACTGAGTTTTTTTTTTTTTTAAACATGCTTAATGATTGAAAGTGCACTTGAAGAAGTAAATATTTAAAAAAAAAAAAAAGTTATTGGATACATTCTCTGGAAAATTTTCTCAACTGCCGTTCTTGATATTCCCAAATAAATTTTTAAGCGTAATATGAGACTTGCATTAATAAATTATTTAAGAAACAATACAAAAATGAAAAAAAAATCCGGCTCATGAACTTTTTGCCATCAACATCGATGCTGTTCTCTGAATCAGGAAGTCGAAATATAATTGAAAAACTCCGGGCAATGTTTTTTGAATTCGAAATACTTTTATAATTCTACCTGTATAGTCTAAGAAACATCTTATTTCAGCCACCCCTGGATAATATCTGTGATATTATTCAATTTAGTCAACTATTGCATATAAAGTGAGTGTGTGTAATTAAAAAGTTAATTAGCCACCCATAAAAAATATGGTTGCGTCAATAAATAAAGTTCGTCTTAAATACGGTGTTGATAAAATTCCATTCAACAATAGACTTAGTTCACATTTTTCCCTTAATAGCAGTTGAGAAACGAACCACAATCTATCCTTTCAAAAATGCGAAAATCTGCTGAAATAATGCCCTAGTCTACCTATAACTTAGCACTCAGAAAAAATGATTAGAGTTAAAAATAATTGACGATCGCATACTGTTCTTGAAAAGAATCGGGTGCGAACTAATTGACACACTTCGGGGACTTTCGAATCAAGAAGTTTTCAGATTAACAAGGTTTAACCAGTTCTTATTCTTTACTTTGGAAGGAAAAGGAGAAACGGCCTATCTTTAGAACATTTATTTTAGTATTATAGGTATTACTCTGTATATTTAACACGTTTGTTTTAACGGCTAGACAAAACTGTTGAAAATAAGTTGTTGGAAAATATTGACTGAAATATACAGTACACTCCCGATTATCCGTGGAATTGGGTTTCACGGTTGTTGCGGATGACGAAAATCGCGGATAATCTGAAAAAAGCATAAAATAAGGGGTAAAGAAGATAAAAAATGTCTTTTGCTTAAAAATAATTGCATTACACTAAAAAAGTGATATGTACAAACAGTGACGATAGGTACAGAATAAAAAATTATTTGTATTTGAGGTTCTCAAGCATATAAAATTTATAAAGAAGTGGTACTAACGATATTACCCATGCAAAATAAATTTATTGGATACTGTACACCGCACTCTTGAGTAAGAAATGTTAGGAAAAATTGGATTTCAGACCTGTGTTTTTGATGAAAATTTTTTGCCCTGTAAGCATGAAGTTAACTAAGAATTTTTTTTCCGAGACCCTCGCGGATAATCGAGAGTTTACTCTAAAATAATTAATATTAGCAGCATTGATCAGTTATGTAAATTTACTATATTTGGAAATATAATCATGTACGATAAATCGTACATGATTGTTGCTATCCGATATTAGAGCACGTAAATGCTCTAATATCGGATTGATTTTTCAATTGCATGCGCTCCCTTTCAATGGCGGTTTTCATTTATGCGATTTTTTTTTTTGGTTCCGACCGAGATATGAGAATCACAATAACCCTTTATTCATTTATACGCTGCACTAAAAACGCATCTCTCATTTATGTACGCCTTTTAAATATATATATATATATATCTATATATATATGGATTTCTTAAGCGCTAAGAAGAATTTGTCTTTTGTTATGCATCTACATATGCGCTAAGTTATGCTCTTTTCTACCTAATGAATTAAATGACGACTTTGTGATCACCGTTTAGTCGATATCGTTTATTGGACCATTTTTTTCGGAAAGCACTCGTCGCTCCTTCGTCTCGGTGCGACAGCCATTCATCCGTTTATTCATTTTTTGAAGGAGCGCGATGGCACATGAAACGATATCGGTTGGATGGAAAAACAGTGCAATAGACGCAATATCATACTTATCGTTGTAGTATTGCGGGCAGATATTCATCATTATTGTGTCGTTAAGAGAAAAAGCGCTCTTAGACTGAATTTAACTGTAGTGATTTTTCAATTGCATGCGCTCCCTTTCAATGGCGGTTTTCATTTATGCGATTTTTTTTTTTTTTTTTGGTTCCGACCGAGATATGAGAATCACAATAACCCTTTATTCATTTATACGCTGCACTAAAAACGCATCTCTCATTTATGTACGCCTTTTAAATATATATATATATATATATCTATATATATATGGATTTCTTAAGCGCTAAGAAGAATTTGTCTTTTATTATACTTCTAGGAATGCATTCCCTTCATATTCCCCTATCATTTAAATTCCAAAAACAGAGTTTGTCTACCATGTAATGGGAATGACGCCTACGAAGCTTACAAAGGAAGTCACTAGACTGCCAAAATAGCCGTAGAGAACATTTTAATGGCATAGAATTGACGTTGGGTGGCAATTTTAAAAAAATCGGTAGATGATAATAGTTGCTTTTCGGAAATGTGGAATTCAATCTAATAAATGAAAAGAGAGAGAGAAGCGTTTTGTTGCTATAATTTAACGAAGATCGTGCCTTGAAAGTGCTTGTTAGCGATGACCTTGTAACGGAGGAGACGCTGAAATAGTCAAATTATTTTGAAATGGAAAGTTTTCTTCCCCGTCTATGAATGGATTGTAGGGAAGGGGGGTATGGCTTGCCAACTCCTGCGTTTTCTGGGGAAAGTACTCGTTTCAATGAAGATGGTGTTTAACTGGAAATGAGCCTTGGCTACTCTAATAATGAGATGCGAATCGAAAAAATTCTCATTGTGAAAAAACTGGAATTCGTTAAATTACTTGTGGTTTCATTCAGAAACTCTTTTTTGCAGGGCCTGATTAAGCAACGGAACCTTGGACCTAGGCACTACATTTTTAAGGACCACCAAAATAGTCAAGTTCTTTCTTCCTTTCCCCTTTTTTATTTTTAGGCACTTAAAACGCATTTTCGTGTGCCTCTGAAACGGTGAAAGTTATCGACACATACCCGTGTCTCACACGGCATCTTGCATCACCCAGTATTTTATTTTTAAAGCCCTTTTGCAATTCATTCTACTAAACATGTATTGGCTGGCATATTTACCATTATAGCTCTTTTGTGTTGCATTATAATGGTTATTTATAAGTTTGTTAGAAATTGTGTATTATGTAAAGCTGTAGGTTGCGTGAAAAAGGTAATGTGTCCTTTTTATTGCGTTATGTTTGTAGCGTTATTATTTTTATGTATTATGTAGCGTTAGCCTTTTTATTGCGTTATGTGTGACAAATCATTTGAAATTGAAAATAAACATGTAGTCAAATCGGCTACAATTTGTTTCTGTAGTATATTTTCATACATTTTGCTCTCCCCCCCCCCAACTGAGATTGCGAAAAATAACTCTCACTCTATCTATATGTTCATTCTCTCTCTCTCTCAAAACAAAAAAAAAAAATCATTTTTTGTCAGTTTTCCGGAAACACTCTTGTTGTAAAGGGTTTAAAAGTACATCTCACGTAAGGGCTTGTCCACAAATGATGCAACGCTTTGAGGGGGAGAGAGATTTGAAGGGGCAAGGGGGTCCAGACCGGACGCGCAAATTGTGGATTTGTATAGGGAACATAGACACATACACACATATATTCTCTGTTTTGTTTATATGGATGTATCTTTTTTTTTCTTTTCTTGTCCTGAGAAAGAGGTTTTTGGTTACTCCGAAACGCACGTTTACTACTCTTTTCAAACATGTGTCATTAAAATCGAGCTATGTTCGTAATTCTTTATTTACATCTTGTTTGAAAGTATGAAAATAAATCTGTGTTCAGTATGTACGCATATTTTTACGTTTAAATTGTGGTTGTGCTTAAAAATATGTAGTTGAATGTTTTTTGTTTCATATTCCAAAGGCTTCTGATTAAAACTATTGTAATAAATAATGCAGGAATGTAATTTTTTAAGCTAAGTAAGCCGATAGACAAATATTTCAATTGATTCAACAACACAGGAACATGCTATGTTAAAATAAGATATTTCCCTTTGAACTGTTTATTTTTTAGAAGTCCGCTCTGAAAAATAAATATTTATAGAAAAGCATTTCTTATTTAAAAAAAAAATGTTTCTTCAGTAGTTTGCATTATTTAACAGTTAACTATAATGTCTGCTGTTGAACAATGCTTTTCTGCACAACTTCAGAAGAAAAAAACGTTAGGTTATACTTTTATGTAAAAATGCCCCAGAGCTGGAAATATTAAACTGAGAGTGAAATAGAAGAGCGATGCTTCCTTTTTAAAGGAATAATTTGTTAATAATACATATTTATACTTTATGCAAAATACATAAGATCTGGCGTCGTTTTTTTCTTTTTATTTGCAATGGGATGTTATTTCATTTGTGTAGTTGAAACGTATATTTTATGTATTTTTTTCATAGAATTATGGAATAAAACCCATTCTCAAAATCAAATAGTTACTTAGTCGTATTAGTAGCAAATTCTTTAATTTTTCGAATATAATTTTCCCTTCTCCCTATAGTACATAAAATTAAAGGGAAGAAAAGCTTGAAAGCTTTCTTTTTTATGTCCATAAATAATGCTGTTTTATTTTTATTTTCTTATTCTAACCTCTCATGTACACTTTTTCGGTTGGGTAATAATAAAAAAAAAGGGGGGGGGGGGTGTTGGGATATAGTGTATGGGACCTCAATTCTTTCAATACTCAATTGAAATCTTAGTACAGTCTCCAAAACTAAGTTGGTGGTATCTGCTAATCCTTAAAAAGTATATTCGACTGATGAATTTTATCATATATCAAATGATATGTCTCTTTCTTGCCAAAAATAGCTCCTCGCTTCTGTGGTCTGTACACTGCAAAAAATGAACTGTTGTTTTTACAGTATAATACTGGAAACCGCGGTTCCAATTTAAAACTGTAAAATACACGGCAATAAACTGTAAAATACACTGCAATAAACTGTAAAACGCAATTTTACAGTTTCTTACTGTTAAGTTAGCAATTTCATAGTTTATTGCCTTAAAGTTTAGCTGTATTATACTTTAAAAACAACAGTATAATACTGGCAGCATAGAGGTTCCACCTTAAAACTGTAAAATGCACGTTAATAAATTGTAAAATTAGCAATTATATAGTTTAGTACTGTAAAAGTAGCTGTATACTGTAAAAACAACATTTTTTGTACTGTACTAGAAAGCTGTGGTGCCCATCTTTTTTTTTCCTGGAGGCATCACCTAATATTAAAATGAATCTCGCTGACCAAAATTCATAAAAAAAATGATGCGAATTTTTTGTTTTGAGAAACTATATCCCTATTTATAATATCATTTGGTCTCTTTTGTAATTAGAAAAACTCGATCAAGAAGGAAGGCAATTTTTTTATGCCGTAATCTTTGAAAAAATGTTTTAATTAAGTACATTAGTACTACAATTACCCACTAAAATATAATAGTAAAAGACAAAACCTGTTAACGTTTCCCAAACTTTCATAAATCAGTTATTTTTTCCTTTTCAAGATATATTTCCTTTTCTGAAATAAACCATTCTCAAATACATTTACGTTCTTCTAGATAACTTCGGAAAACCTGCAGAATTTAAGTGTTATCGCTACTTGTAGGCCCGTCATTTGGCTATCCGGGGGGGGGGGGATGTAGTTCCCCGCTACTGGATTTTGTAAAAATAATTTAATTTGCATTTGCGCATGACTTCGGTTTCTTTTTTCCTGGAGATGCACTGAATTGAATACACTCCTGTTACCCCTTCCCCCTTCCTAGAAAATAACGGTCCTCACTACTTATGCTTATTTCACTAATGCCTAATTTGCTACTTTTTTCTTAAACCAATGCTTCAATATCTTGTGCTCCAAAATTTATAACCTTTTGACTCGGTTTTTTTTTGCCCGCATTCAAAGAGCAAAATCGGAAGGAAAGAGAAAGAAGTTAAGCAGCAGTGGAGTGGAGAAATGATTTGATTGGCTGCGACTCGGAAGAAGTTTCGCCGGTAGTATTTCGCGGTTATTTTGAAAGGTGCTAGAACGTGGTTTTCGATTTATGATACGAAAAAGAATTGATGCCAGAGGCCCTCGATAGGAAGTCATGGGAGGTCACTGCGACCTCCCTAAAATTTCCTTATTCGGTGAATTTCGAGAGATAATTGCAGTATTACAATTTTTAAATTCCTGAATGTCCTTATTCACTAAATGTGCATGACCGTATATTGTCATTTGAAAAAAAATTGTGCTCCATTTGGTAAATTGAGAGTTTCCAACTTGAAAAAAATTAAGTTTAGAACTCCCCTACTGGGTACAATGGAACCTCGCGCGCTGTAGGTTCTGCAGCACTTCTATAAGAGTTCATACAGATGGGTATTTTATCACACTTCTTGTAGCCCCCTCCCTCACTTTCTCAACCCAGCCTCTCTCTCAACCCAGCCTCTAACTTAAAAAGATTATCCTAAATAGCATTTTTATTTCATTCTCTGCAAACAGAAATGCGCAGTATATTTTCCGCAGTTAATTGCAAGCCTCTTATTTTAACAGTCCATTCCTAAAATGATAATCATCTAGATATATGTAACGATAATTCGCGTTCGAGCACGAGTTTTATGAAATATTTTGAAAAATGACAATTTATCAAGCTTTCCGTAGTGAATATACATTATTATTTATTTCAATTAACGTGTTTACTTATTTTAGCTTAAAGTCTCAACTCTATCTGATACTCAACAACGAAATTTTGCTATGTATATTTTTTTCTGTTTACATCCCAGTAAATATTATAATTTTAAAAATTTTAGACAGGTAGACTTTAGGCAGGTAGGGGGTATATATATACTCATTGCATAAAAAATCAAAAAACAACAATAACCTCGCCCACATACTTTGCTGTCTCAAAGACGGGGGAGGGAATTCCAACCCCCTAAATGACGAGTCTAATCCGAATTCTTCCATTGTGAGAGTCATTTATTTCCAAGTGATTGACCTTCACCAAGAGACATGGAGCATATTTTAACTGAAAATCAGTTTTCTTCTTTTAGACGACCTTCAAACCACGTGCCTATGATATTTTCTGCTTCAGAAAGTGTCAAAGAACTATTTATTGTAGTGTTTGCTTCAATAACGTCACCTGTTTACTCTCCGCCTTATAGCCTAATTGTTGTTTATATATACTGCCGTTTATGGCAATGATTTGTCTGTGGACTTTTTCGCGGATGACTGAGCAAGAGGTGATCCTCCCATCTTTTGCCTAAGCGGGAAATCAGTTGAATCTATTCTCCATTTGCAAGCTAACTTCTAATTACTGCTCGTTGATTACAACGCATCAGTGATCCACGCTGAAATTACAGCTTTTTAGATGCTACTGTATGATAGCGGTAAATGTCATTAGGACGCTAAAATTTTCAACTCTGTTATCACGCTGTTGTAATTACGACTTCAAAGTGTCGTCTTTAACACGACACGGGTACTCTTAATTTCATACACGCAAATCAATGTCGACGTAACTGAACTGATATAAACGAGATTAAATATCTTATGGGGCATTTGGGTTACAGTTTGCAAGTAGTTGTAGCTTCACTGCCGTGCCAGAGGGTTACCCCCCCCCTCCTGAAAAAAAAAAAAACATGGTTTTGAGCCATGTGGCCAACATGCCAATTCGTATATGGTTTTCTTTTGTTTGCAAGGATTGTTATGCATCCCCTCCCCGAAGGATAAATTCTGGCTTCGCTAGTATTTCATTTGTTAACAATCCCACAATTCATTTAATTTGTATTATAGAAGACTACCTCTGAAGGTATATATATACCTCTTATCGCTTTACGCTAGCAAAACTCGTTCTGTGAAATTAATCCCTTTTCTGCTGCTCCTTGAGTAGAGAACAGTATAACATTACGAATTATTATCAAAAATTTCCATTGTGCATATTAATTATATGACAAAAAAAATCTGCAAAGATTTACTAAGATAACTGTGCTCTAAATTCGCAATGTGAAATATGTGAAATGTTACGTGGAAATATATTTAAAACCTTGAGCAATAGATCACACTCAACACTGCAAATATTAAACTGTTATTTTTACAGTATTATACTAGAGCCTCTGCTGCCAGTATTATACCGTAAACAACTTATTTTTTGCTGTGTAATAAAATACCAAAAGATATAATTAGCATCTTAAAATTCAGCTGTATCTAACGTCTTAAAAATAGGCCGAAAATGTTGGCGTCCTTTAACTGAAGTACTTATAGCCGATGGACACTACTCTGTATTACGTTACTCATTTAATTACTGAATTTTTATTTGCAACCTGACTGTTAAACTATTCAGTAAATAAAAAAGGAAGGCCATTTAAGCACTTAGTTTTATTAGTTATTTCCGTTCTTTTGGAAAACTTTGTTTCTTTTGAAAACTGATGTAATTTTTGAAAACTGATGTGTCCTTCCTCGCAAATTGCTTTTGCAGATCTTATTTTCTAGAAAAGCTTTCTTCTGTTTTATTTATTATTTCAACAGCAAATTATTTTCGCAAAGTTCTCGAATATTTAAAAATTGTTTCACAATTTAAATGCCACACAAATTCGAATTAATTAACTTTTTTATATTCAAATACGACTCCTCCTTTTTCAATAGAAGTAAATTATTATATATAATTATTGATTTTTTTCATTTGTACCTATCCCACCTTCATGTTTATTTTTTCTTTACAGAAAATGTTCACTAATCACAATTTTCCGCTTCAAAAATTTCAACGTTATTTTTCCTTTCTTTTTAGCTTCTGGAGGTGAAAATATTCAAATGTAAAATTGAATTTACTTGTTCTATTTATTTTCCTAAATCGTCGACAAAGCAGCTTATTTATTTTGTGACTGCGTTCTCTTAATAAGAAAAATGCCTTTGCCATTCGTCAGATTACAAGAATTTATGTTTTCCAAGTGGAAGAAAATTCTTGACTTAAATAGAAATCTTTCGAAACAAGTGCAAAGAGGCATATAATGAAGGAGATGTGGAAAAACAAAAAATAATGAAAATAGTTGGTTTATTAAAACTGACGACAAACTAAAGGTTAATTTGAAATAAGATTTGGGAATTACTTTAGGCATCAAAGTAGTTCTTATTTCTTGCAACTGATTGTATAAAGTTATTTATAAAATAGCTAGGTAACTGTTAAATGGTGAAATAGAATAGTGTACAAATATTCAGATATTTTTTCGTAGAAAACTTGTATGCTAAATGTAGCCAACATAATTAATTTCTAAAAATAGAAATAATCCTGGCTGTCTCAAGCTACACGGCAAATTTCGTCCGAAATTTTTGAACTTTATTTTAAACATTCAGTTTAATAGATATTGAAGTTCAAATTATTGTCGAGAAAAAAAACCCCGTTTAACTGTTATTCTGCTATTTCCGTTATTACTTCTACAGTTTAGCATAAAGTTAGATGAATTGTTTGTTCACTTAAGTATTAACAAAGACATTCATTTGTCCAGTAAACATTTTGCGTCTCAAAAAATGGTGATTAATATTTGACTAAAAATAATTTTACGGTATTATGTCGAAGTTCCTTGAATTTTACGTTAGCCGTTTATTTTAATAATGGCTAATATTTGAAGAAATCGAAACAATCACATTAGATACGGTTTGTTCGCATTTGGGTGATTCTACAGTCACATGTGGGACAATTTTGACTAAATTTTCCATATAATTTTATATAGATATTAATGAATGAAGGCTGAAAGTTATAAATTGTTTGAGCCAGTAAAGTACTTGACTCGTGTGATTTATTATCAGGGCCGTCTAGAGCCATGTCGGGCCCCTTTCCAGTTTGGTCTCCAACCCCTCCCCCCATAAAAACGTATAAAAATATGTTATTCCAAATCCGAGCCGGACCCCTATTTTCAAACCAGCCTGACATGAATTTTCAATGGCCCTGTTTGTTAAGCGCAATCCCCCCCTCCCTCTTTTTCAACTATTATTCTTCATGAAGTTTACCTGTCACCTGTGGGGCACACTTTTGAACATCAGGTTTAAGAATTCTTGATTCCAGCAATATGTCCTGCGAATCTTGTTGCAAATTGATTTAATATATAATTTGCTCTCCCTCTCAAATATTTTTTAGATTTAGCTTCAAAAAAAAAAAAAAAAAGTTGGGCATTCCATAGAAAATCACTAAATATAAATCTGTCAGCGGGACAAAATGTCTGCTTTTTCGTGGAATGGCCCATTTACTTCTCAGTCAAGTAATAATAAAGACTTCACATTCTTAAAAAATTCTGTACTCCTCTCCTCCTTCTTAACAAAACCTGCAACCAGGCGCGAGACAGAAGAAGGCATCTTTTAGTTCCTTCGCCGTATAGAATGATTTGTTTAATCTTAGTAACAATACTGCATGTTAATCGTAATAAATATAAATCTTTAATCTTGGCTAAAAAAATGTTTCATTCGTATTAATACTTGTTATGAAAAGTTAAATATTATTGTAGCCAAGTGGAAAAAGTTACTTCGAATAAATGTCCTATCTTTTGATGTCATAAAAGAATATATAGTTTAAACCGTAAATATTGTTTTAAGGATGCACTAAGACTTCAGGCATTTTTGAAATATGCCATTAAAATAAATACCTCATGTTTCTGGTTTATTAATGAAAACAAAAACTAAATTGCAGATTTTTTAATGAAAGCTTAGATGCTTTAAAACATGTTATTAGATTTCTACTTCAGAATATAATCTCAAGATTTGCTTAGAAGATATATTAATTATACCCATGTTACGTTGCGCTTAATTAAAACTGAAAACAAAATTTTGTGCTGAATACTTAAGCTTCTGAAGTATGTGTACACAAAAGAAATGTTTCATAAATTATTATCTACCAGGTATCGATAGTAGTCATCAGTGGGGTATTTGATTCTCAATAAATGATGCAAATACCGGAAGTTTATAGCTTTCATTAGCGATAATGCGTAAAAATTTAGTGAAATTTTAAAGATGGCTCAAAGTTTGAGTAAGTATGAATAATTAATATCGGAAACTCAGATTTTCATTCATAATTGAATGTGGCAAAAGATAATTTATTTTAGATGAATTGATTATCGTAAGAAGTGTTCTTAATCTTTATTAATGAGTTAAAATCGTTTTGGTATTGCAGTGCGTAATTTCATTGTATTCGAAAGAGGAATGTGCGATAGTTTAAAATCGTGTGCCATTGTAAGACTTTTATAATGTCTGATATTGTGAAAAGTATTTTAAATTGTAATGCATATTTATGATTTACACTATCTATGCCTTAGTTGTTGAAATAGCTTGAGATGCAGCCCGTTTATTTTAATCTTTGTAAAGCATCTTTGCTCTAATTCAAAGCATTCATCTGAAAATAGAATGTCAAACTAAAGGGTTTGATTTTTCCGTTTTATGCAGAATGTGGGGTAAAGAGAAATAGCGGGGCAAAGTAAAACGTTAAAATATTTTTACAGTTTGTAGTGTTATCTATCTATCAATATTTTAACAAAGTTCATTGACATATAGTTGATTCCTGTCAAAGAATAAACAGCTCCAAACATCAACGAAAAAATTTATACGAGTGATTTTCAAAATTTGATACCTTTACTGCAATATTCGTGATTTTTCAAAAATATTTCTTGTCATTATAAAATGATAAAATTTTTCTAGTTATGATTTTAACTATTAATTGAGATCTACTGATGTCCGGTGCAATCCTCCTTTTATTTATATTAAGCATGTTTTGACTTCAAATGCTCAATGTAATTAGTCAAGTGCACTCGGGGCAAAGTGAAATAGTATTTTTTTTTTTTTTTGCTTATGCATGTATTTACAATATCACGTACGCATTTCTTCATTTATTAATGTATTCACATTCTTTTACTTATTAATTCACCTATTTATTCATTTATTTTATCATTTATTCTCTATTTTAGTCACTCATTTTTTTTCTCATATATTAATTAATTCGCTCATTTATTTGTTTATTTACGCATTCATTTGATGAAAATTACTGTAACTCATCAAATAAAAAATGTTTCATGACAGAAATATTGTATTTCTCACTTTACCCAATGTTTTTTTTTATGTGAAAAATTTTCCCCTTTCTTTGAAGGCACAAAATAACTGCCAAAAATGAAAAATAACATTTTCATGATAGTAGTATAGTGTACTTTTCTATGTACACTGATTTTCAGATCAAAATTCCAATTAGTTCATTTTGAAACAGGTGTGTTTTAACTTAACCATTTCACTTTGCCCCACATTCCCCTACTTCATTGCAATTTCCCCCCTGTGTTATTCGTTTATAAGTAACTATTACAGAAAATTAATAACAAGAATTAACTTTATCAAAATAAATAAATGAAATATGTGAAAAGTAAGCACACGTTTGACGTAGTATCACACCCGCAACATGTACAATTATTATTTTTAAATACATTTTTTCATAAAGTTTATCATTTATATTAAGATTCATAATGATTGTTTTCCAAAAAAAAAAAAAAAAACAACTAAATTTAAAATTCATGGATTAAAGAGCAAAGATATGCATGCAAACGCCACACCCACAACAATGGATTCAGTATTAGCTTCTGTTCATCGAAGCTACCGTTCTGTAACAAAAAAAAAAAAAAAAAATTATTTCTTGAAACGCTTCCAATCATAACGATATCAATCGAAAATTAAGATTAATGGATAAAAGCTGAATTACTTTTAATAGTATTTTTTATTGATCAATTTATTCCGTTTAACTTTCGAATAATTTTCCAAATTAATCTATTGTCACGTTTATCGCTTCTGTTTGTTTGGCCTTACGTTCTTGTAATTAAAATATCCTTCACGATCCCTATCTCGTTCATCAAAGATTGAGTGGATCGAATGTTTTTCACACCCTTTTTTGCTTACGATATTTCCAAATACGACATTGAAATATTCGTAAGTAACCACACCCTTACACTTTTGAATTTTTGCACATTGTCAAGTGAAGAGGTTTGTTCCGATACACACCTTCCGGCGACAAGATTTTCCAGTGGAAAATAGGCTAATGACTATGCAACAACTGAAACAGTTAGAGCGATCTAATGGTTTTTCGTTTTCTTCCCATCAATTGTTACAATTTGCCCTACATTCTGGGTTTCTAAAAAGTCAAAAATTCGTTTCGCATTTAGTCTCGTTCTACTTTGACATGTTTTTTTAAATTATAATTTAATTGAAAAAAAATTTCGTCTCCGTTCTTGAATGTTGCGCTATCATATTTGGTGTCCGTATACAGTGAACTACCGATTACCCGCGGTAGGATTATCCACGAGTCGGATTATCCGCGGCTCTTTCACACTTTTGTTTTCATATTTGGTGTCCGTATACAGTGGACTCCCGATTATCCGTGGCAGGATTATCCACGATTCGGATTATGCGCGGGTCTTTCACACTTTTGTTTTCATTTATTACAGTGATCTTTACAGAATGCAGAAAAATACGAATGTGTTATTGGTCGTGTTTAGCTTTTAAAGATTTTTTTTTCATTCAATGTTATTATTTTTAGCTATAATTTGAATGGTATGTGTTGTGTTATTGACTTTCTTTAGCTATTGCATACACTAATATCGTTTTTTACCAATTGTTCGATTATCCGCGGTTACTGTGCCACCTATTCCGCGGATAATCGGGAGTTTGCTACATTTATTATATTTTTATTTTATTTATTAATTATTATTATTTTCCTTTGTTCATTAAGCAATTTTGTCTCATCAGATGTTTGTAATTTCAAAAGCAGGTTTAATATTTGGAGTTTTATGAAAATTAGTAATTGTATTGCGATCGGTTGCCAGAACTGCATTTTTTTAGCCAAAAATTCCTGCGCAGTTTTTCTTACAAAATTAGTTATTTTCGTCAAAGGTAGCAAGTAGCCTTTGTCAAAAATGTTCCTTTTATGATTTTTTTTATTCTTCGTCAAAAGATTTACATTTTGTGAACATGCAGTTATCTGCTTGAGAGAAAAAGATTTTCCGTCGATAGATATCTCCTATAGATATGTTTAAAACAAAAAGAGAAAGTTTTTTTCGTTTTACTTTTCTTCAAGAACTTATTAGTATATACATTAGAAATGCAAAAATTTCGTTGAAAAACACATTTAAGCCTTTGGCAAGTGTTTCATTATATTTATTAGCAATTTATTGGAGGGGGAAAAATCACCACAAATGTTAGGCTCACGGAAAAAAATAATTAATTAAAAAAACGAAAGAAATATATAGTATGTATAATTGCGAAGTTGCTCAGAGGTTTATTATTACACTATTTGATGGTTTTGAATGTGATCACTTTATAATTATTTTGCCCCCTTTGTATTTGTTTCCTTGAATCATGTACTTTCTTTGTTTCTGTTTTTTTAATTTAACCAAAATTATCTTCGCTTATATTTAATGATTGGGAAAATTGTTCACTAACTGCCAACTTTTCCCAGTTTTCAACGCTGTTTCTCTGTAAAAGTGTAATGATTACAAACATTGCTTTAAATTCGTCTATTGTAGTCATTTTGTTAAACATAGTTGAAACCTCGCCTCTTAAAGAAAAATACACAATGCTCTCCAAAACAATAGTCTTTTACGATTGTTTCTTTTTACTTTTGCATGCATACATATTAATCGTGTATTCAATGTTGCCAAAAAGTTTGGTAAAGATCGGTGTAATTTTAATTTCACTCGGGCAGCAGTTGGATCTGTGAAGTCGAAGCTTTCTGGAGTTATAAACATAGAAATGTACATTGTTTTTCACGATGATAGTTTAAAATTAATTACTCTTTACCGTCTTTAAAATCACAGGAAGGAAATTAATGCCGCTTTTGAAAAGTCCTTTATTTCATTTCTAACAACACGAGAACCAAGTTCAATGACTCTTTAAATTGCAAAAATGTACTTTTTGGTGTTTTTCTTAACTACTCTTTAATGACTGGCTTTCTTTAACGAGGGTATGAAATCGGTTTAATTATGAAATATCTGTTGAGTAGCTATATTTTTGGACGTATTGAGTTTTACTCACGAAGCATTTGCTAAAAAATAAGGGTTTAGCCCCATGTTCATCGATTTTTTTTTTTTTTTTGCAAATTTTTTCTATTACACGGTAGCTCAATGTCGAAGTCTTGGATATTTTTCTTGGGAAATGTTCCTAACTCAAAACGTAAATTCTAAGTATCAACGAATGAAAGAGGTTTGTAAACAGATGTTACAATATTTTTCAAAAAAGGTTGTTTTTTCTCAAATCTTTAGACCGTTGCCGATCTTGAGGGACTGGGCTGCGTATTTTTAAGTGCATCATATTCTGCATGTGCTTTCCTTTTCGTTTTGCATTTAACTTATTTGAATGAGTGAGAAATATATCCCCTGAAGGATGTTTTTTATAGTTAGACTGAAGCGCTGGGCACCAGAGGGGAAAGTCAACAAAGGCAAAATTCCTGGGAACCACACGTAAATAATATTAGGTTAAAACAAAAACATGATCCCGGAACACTTGTTCAAATTAAAAAAAATAATAAAATAAATAAATTAAAAAACGGAAGAAATTGAAATTAGTGAAGCAAATAGCAAATTTATTGACGCGCTTTGAATGTTTAAAATGTAGCTTTTAAAGAATTAAGATAATTAAATTACTAAAACTAAGAAATAAGAAAATTCATAAGAATAAATTTATGAAACACAGCAGCATGATAATTATGCTGGTACAATATACCGCGCTCCTCCTTCTTACTCCTGTTGCCCCTTCCCTCCCCTTTTTCACATACTGTCACTATTTCGTCAAACCATGGTATAATTGGTGGACAGCACCAAAGTATATCAAGATAATAGTCGAAACAGAAAGTTGAAGGAAATTCTCAAATTTATTTAAATGACCAAACTCTATTGTGGGTTGAAAAATGCGATTACATTTTCCATGTCGCGGCCAGTGTCTGAACATGTTGATAAATGAAGAGGCAAGTGGATAAAGGTGATATGTGACATTTGAATTTCGCCGACTTACACAAATTCAAATTAGTGCATGTTCAATCGTGTTAACTCACATACACCGTTGAAGGGGCAAGTGAATTAAGGCGATATGCGACAATATTTTTAATTTCTAGAAAAAGTTTTCAAAGAAAAAATATTACCTTAACACCTTCATCCATGGTAAAAAGTAAGTAAAACTAAGATTGTCACATATCACCTTTATCCACATGCTCCTTCAAATAAGTATCGGGAATAAGTATATTCATAAGAATAAATTAATAAAACACAGCAGCATGCTAAATATGTTGGTACAAAATCCCTCGCTATTAGCTTTTGCTTTCATGCAGATAAAGCCTGAAAAGCGATAGTCCTTTCCATCACGCATTGGTACCAGCTGGCCATCCACTTAGCAATTCCGATCACCTAGCCTTGTGTGCCCACGTTCGATTTTTCGAGTGAAGGCTTTCAGAACGCTGGATTTTCCAAACTTAGTTCGATTTCTTGGTTTTAAAAAACGCGCATTGATGGCACGTAAGATAAATGTATACAAGGAGCAAACAACTAAAATGTAATTTTAGGAACACGGGAATCAATGATACGATTGGTAATTGCTAAATAGTTTGTGTTTAAGGTGGATGAGATTTAAATTTTGATGAGATAATCGATTTTTCAGTTGCTCGCAGTTTAGCTATGTATTTGAGGTGCAGGCGTAATGGATTTTGAATGAAAAAGTGTCTGATATGTTAACAGATAGTTGTATCCAAGGAGACATTTGTTCATTATTTTTATTTTTAAGATCAATGTAAAAGGAAGAAAATATATGGTATTTATTCATCCTTTTGATGTATTTATTTTTAAGATTAATGTAGGGGGAAGAAAATATATTACGAATTATTCATTATTTTGATGTATTTATTTTCGTAGCTTATGAAGTAAAGAAAGAAAAAATGCTTCATAGAAACGCATAGCAATAGTTTCTTTCTAATTGAAAGAAAAATATAATTTTTGCGTGGGGATCTATTTGTAAAAATCAACAAACAGTGAGGTAAAGATCCTATCTGTAAATTTCGTCGATTGTAGAGGAAAACGCAAAATAGTTTTTCATCACTCAAAAACTTTTAAGGTTTTTAAAAAAAATCAAGTGTTGCAAAGCATATAAATGAATCTAGTGTAAAATGGTTGATTCCAACTTTTGGAATTTAAAAGCTGAACCCTTTACTTCAAAATCAATTTGACCCCACGGTGCACGACTCCGGCTTCGACTCCACTTAGCTGCGGACTCGGCGGAAAAATGACTTACTTCGGCCCCCGGGAATTTCAAAGTTTTCGGCTTCGAGTCTTTGACACCCAAAATAAAGTCCAACTCCGACTCCACGATTCCTTCTCTGCAGACCTCTGGCCATAAGTCCAACTGAACAAAAAGCCATACGATGCAAATATTCCTTTTTAACTTAGAAAAAAAATAATCACAATGACAATAATCACAGAAGGAACATATTTCTTCAAACTTTGATATTGTTTAAATTTAAAACACACAATTCGAGGACCAAATATTATTTTTTTTGCTTTTTAGAACCAAGTTCCAATATCTTAAATGATTAACTCTGTTTTTATTATTTCTTGTTCATACATTAACGATTTCTTTTATTTTTTCAGACCCTTAATTTGCTGATCATCCGCATGCAGTCTGAGTCCCCATTTGAATACTTAAGGTAAGTCTCTAAATATTCTATTCTCAATAACCAAGCGGTTCTCAAACTGCGAGGTGTGGCCCCTAGAGGCGGTGGGGGTGAATCTGTGATGGTAGGATGGGAGCATAGGGAAATAAAAAAATGCTAAAAATTTATTAATTTACTCAGTGGCGGCATCTAGGGCCAGTAAGTTTAAGGAGGTGGGATAGTAAACAAGGAAGACTTTATTTCTGACTATCTTTGTGACTTAAAGGGGTGATTTAATAATGAAAGACTTCGGAAGTTTTCCCCCTTTAATGTTTTGGAATTGCAGCTTTTAAAACTAAATTGTTATACTTTTATCTTAAATTTGCTAAATTTTGTGGAGTGCTCAAGAAGTATAACACTGTTGTTCCAACCTCAATTCTTACGTTATAAAAAAGGAGGAAAAAAAAAGCACTTCACCAGTATTAAATTGTCCGAAACAAAAAGATAAATGAATGAGCAAAATTGCTAACGTAAATTCATAATTCTTTAAAATTAGAATCACTATCTGAACATCGCGTTGTGTAAATCTCTAAAATTTTTAAAATGCACAAATATTAGAACACTAAATAATGAAAGTAAATATGACTTACCGAACTTTCTTTATTAATACACATCATCAAACAAGACAATCATACTGATGGGCTCACAAGTCAAATAGAATGTGAAGTGGAATACATAATGGAGAGCACGTGGTGGCGTCGTAAGTAGAGTTCAAAAAAAAGTTCCGGAAAGCTATTAAAATGTCTGTACCTCGAAAAATTCGGTAGCAAATTAGATGATCGGTCTTTATCCATGACCAGCACATTCTGTAGTACAGTAGCATTTGATTTCTTTCTGTAGCGTTGCCAAGAACCGTTTTAGGGTTATATACCCTTTGTCTCTCAGGCGCGACTCATCCAAATCGAGCCAAATCCGTGAACATCAATAATAAAAGGACACATTTCTTCTTCCAAGCATCACCACCTGATTTCTGGGTTAACATATATTAATTCTTTTACAATATTTCACGAGATATAAGGAATTCTTTTTTTTCCATCGAGACGCGAAGAACAGCACCTCACGAAAAACAAATTCGACATTACCCACACAACAGCTAGCCGAGAGGGAGAGAGACATGGACAGGACAACACATCGCTCCAAACTGGTGAAGATCGCATGACGTCAAACTCGTCACACTTCTCTTTGGCAATCATGGATACGGAGGCTTAAAATGTGCTGCCATCTGGTAAGGAGCATCGTAAACAGTTCAAATATCACGCACTTGCAGTTTAATTTGAATTTACTGATTCTCAGATCACCTTCTTCACATTCCACCCCCCGACAGAGAAAAATACACATATACACAAAATACAATACATAAAAATACATAACATTTTGGTAAGTCAAATGTTTCGTTATTCAGTGCATTCATCTCTTTCCAAAGGGTCACTTCAGATCATAACATTACCTACACCTCGATCAACAAACCATACATAAATTTGCATGTTGTCATAAGAATGAAAAAAAAAATTTTTTTTTTTTTTTTGTAGAAGGGAGAGAAAAAAAAATTTTTTTTTTTTTGCAATGAATTCTCTCTAATACCAATATGAACATTGTAAAAGAATTTAAAGTACTTTGTCTCAAAACTAAGTTTTGTAGTGCCAGCCTAACCAAAAAGTAATTCCCTGAGGTCGCGAGTCCCAAGGAAAAAAATTTTTAGACATTCGACCATTCGTACCATGAATCATATGGTAAAGAAAAAAAAACAAAACAAAAAAAAATTTATTACCAATGAAGATTTTTTTTTTTTTTTTTTTTATTCATTCTCTTTTTCTTTTCTTTCTTTTTTTTTTTTTTTTTTTTTACATTAATTGGCACTAAAAATCTTACTAAAGTGAAGTTTTACTTCCCTTTCGGAATCATCATTTTCGTTTTTGAGTAGGTAATTGTTGTTTCTGAAACTTTTAGTGACTACGTATGGTCCCTTGTATTTGGGCATAAAAACACCCGAGCTTCTGAAATTTTTGATGAACACTTTGTCACCTACATTGAATTTTTTGATCTCCCTGCCCTTTAGATGATTTTTATGCAGGTTAAAATATTTGGTTTCGTTTTCAGCCACAGCGGCTTTATTTTCCTCCGCAGACTTGGACATTTGTTTGGCATAATTTTCATAGTTGGTATTAATAATAGGATCAGAAAAAATGTCTATAGGCGTGTCGATTTTTCTCCCGAAGAAGAGTTCCGCAGGAGAAAAACCGGTGACGCCATGAATGCTGGCGTTGTAATGCAATTTAAATAAAAGCAACTTTTGTGACCATTCTGCGGTATTTTCTGATATGGCTGCTATACTTTCTTTCAAAATTCTATGGCATCTCTCGATAATTCCATTAGAAGACGGCAGATAAAAAGACGTTTTCCTATGGTCTATCCTTAATCCCTGGAAAAATGTCTCAATTTCATCAGAAACAAAATTTTTTGCATTGTCCGAAATTATGATTTTAGGAATGCCGTATCTGGCAAAATAATCATTCAGACATTTGATGATTGTAGTTGATGTAATGCTAGTGAGGGAGTATGTTTCTAAAAACCTAGAATAATGGTCTAGATTGGATGGGAAAGTTATGTAACAGATGGAATTCAGGCTCTACAGCATCAGTTGACCCTAGCGTTAAGTAAGATTTTGAAAAAACCTCATAATTTTCCATCAATAACTTTTGCATGTTTTTTTTGTCAATTTCATTTAAATGATCTAAGTCAAAATCATCAATAGATAATTCCTTTTTCCTTAAATCTAAAATATCTTGTCGGTTTAAACTGTTAATTTCCAAATTTTGAATTTGATTTTGAAATTGAACCATTTCATTTTCAAAAAATTCCCTGACTGTGCCTAACACCTGTCCTTTCTGGATACAAAAGTCGGAATTGGTGGTGTTGTCAATAATGACAGAAAAAAATTTTGACTCCTTAGAGTTATGAATTGAATCTAGGATTTCACATGACTTATTGATTTTGTCAGGAGAGAAAATCATTAATTTTGAGTTCTTTAATTGTTTAGGAGTTTTAATGTGAATGATCTCAAAGGAGTGTGATTTAATCCTCACATTGGTGTCAGATTTTACTTTAAAAAAATTTTTAGCATTGCTAACACTCTGAGTATTTTCATTATCAACAATTAAATTCCCAACAACTACGCTTTGATCTTGTTTTGAGTTTGTTGTTACAAATTTTAATGATGTTTTATCAGATATTAACCTCTTATTTACAGAGTCTAAAATTATTCTGTTTCTATGGAAAAAGTCATAACCCAAAATTACATTATAACTTGAGTTCCAATTGAAATTTGTCACGAAAAATAAACTGGAAAACCATTTGTTTTCGATTTTGAATTTCATATCAATAGCCGAGGAGTATGGGACAAAACTATCATTAATTGTCTTGATTTTTACATTCCTAGCTACAAAATTCAGTTTTGTGGTTTCCTTAATTTTGTCCACCACTTCTTGTTGAATTAAGCTTAAATTGGCTCCTGAATCAAGCAGACCAAAACAGGATACGCCGGCAATATTAATTTCAATAATTGGCAAAGGGCTATTTATGTCATTGCAGGACATGACCACCCTGATGTCAGAGTTTTCCTGAAAATTGCCCTCGTTGATGTTGCAAAATTGTTTAGTATTGTCAATTGAGTCAGACTTTTTTGACATGCTAGTAACCTCCCCAAAATTTTTTTCAGAAAAATGTGAATTGTCAAAATTTGTCTTTTGTTTACGAACATTAGATCCCCCTAAATTAGTGTCACTAGAATTCTTAAAATTTTGATTTGACATTGAATTCTGCTTTGTGAAACTGTTCTGAAATGGATCTTTTGTTTTGCATTCTGACTTCATCAATTGATTTTTAGAGGACCATTTTTGATTTTGCAAATGTAAGTGGGTTTCCGAAAAATTAGTTTGGTCCCTAAATGTGTGTCGGAAACCCCCTACTAGTTTAAATTTTGTTCGGAGTGGCTATTCCTGTCATAGGGTTTGTTATAATGACCTCTGTGCCTCGAATGATTTCCCCTAAAAAAAGATCTGCCTCGACGAACATTATTTAAACCCCCCCTCTGACAAGAATTTCCCCTAGAGTTGCCAGGGAAATACCAGCATTTAGTGGTAAAGTGGGGCTTGCCACAAATATGACATACAATTGGCATTTGGGTTGATGAGGTTGAAGGATTAGGTACAGAAAAATTTGATGCATGATTAAAGTTGAATGAATCAGCATTTAGTGCATTAATTTGATGAGGAAAGACCGGTGCATTTGGGTTTAAATTTTGAGCTGGCTTCATTTTTTCAATTTGCTCAGTTAGCTTTTGAATTTTATCGTTTGTGAGCAATTGGCTTTGTAGCAAAACATTTAATTCAACCTGGGAACTCTGCGAACTATAATTCGCTGTGTTTTCGAGTGCCCTTTCTATGTTCTTTGCAATTTTGACTGCCTGCTCGAACGATTTAGGCCCCTGCTTTTCTACCTCGACTCTCAATTCCGGCCTTAAGGCCTGAAGAAATTTTGAAAGCTTTGTTTTTCCCAAAATAACCAAAAGATCTGAGGTGGCATTTTTCGAGGGAATCAGGTAATTATCTGCGGAATTTCCTATAAGTTCTGCTAGTTCTTGAACCGTTTGTTTAGGTTTCTGACATATATCCCAAAATTCCCTTTGACTCTGTTCAAAATCGTTTTTCTTAGAGAACTTAGCCCTGAGTTCCCCACACACATCATTAAATGTGGCAGAGCTGTTCTTTTCCAAAAATTTAGAAATGACGTTATGAGCTTTATCTCGTAATTGTAATTTAGTGATAATGATTTTTTTTTCAGCGGACCATTTCTCAAGTTTCGAAATGTCCTCTAAACTGCTGATAAAGTCATCGATACTCTCATTGCTGTGACCAGCAAAAGTTGGTAATAGAGATATTAATGAGTTTGCCATAATAATTTGCGAGAGAAAAAAAATCAGGTATAATTAATCCAAAATCACATTAAAATGAATAAGCAAAATACAAATATGCAATTCAATAAATTCCCGCACATGTATTACAGAGAAAAAACAATTATTTGGATCATATGCATGAAATAGAAGTGAAATATTGTACTTAAATTCACCCAATTAGTATCGCTATATCTCATTATTAATATTTTAAAATTCATATTCAAAATATTTGAAATTTGCCATGATAAATTCTGATCAAAAAAATTTTTTTTCTTTTTATATTAGCATTCAGTTCTGGCATATTTAAACACATTGACATAAAATAGTTCATCAAAATCAATTTCATGTAGAAGATGGAAAATTAGTCATACTCATGTAATAGGATACACGATCCAATTAACATGATGTCAAAAATAATATATCAATAAATTTATATGACATATTTCATTATTTAGAAAAAAAATATATTAAAACACTTCACAAATATTTTTATTTTATTATTTTTTTTTTTTTTTTTTTACTTAATAACTGATCTGAAGCGAGTCTTTGGAAAATGATTTTTCGTTAATTAAAAAAAAACATTTTAAATTCACAATAACCCAGTAAAACCTGAGGTAAATTAGCAAATTAACACTACAAATTTTTTTTTTTTTTTTTTTTTTTTTTTTTTATCACGGCACCATTATATTAAATTGTCCGAAACAAAAAGATAAATGAATGAGCAAAATTGCTAACGTAAATTCATAATTCAAAAAATTAGAATTACTATCTGAACATCGCGTTGTGTAAATCTCTAAAATTTTTAAAATGCACAAATATTAGAACACTAAATAATGAAAGTAAATATGACTTACCGAACTTTCTTTATTAATACACATCATCAAACAAGACAATCATACTGATGGGCTCACAAGTCAAATAGAATGTGAAGTGGAATACATAATGGAGAGCACGTGGTGGCGTCGTAAGTAGAGTTCAAAAAAAAAGTTCCGGAAAGCTATTAAAATGTCTGTACCTCGAAAAATTCGGTAGCATATTAGATGATCGGTCTTTATCCATGGCCAGCACATTCTGTAGTACAGTAGCATTTGATTTCTTACTGTAGCGTTGCCAAGAACCGTTTTAGGGTTATATTCCCTTTGTCTCTCAGGCGCGACTCATCCAAATCGAGCCAAATCCGTGAACATCAATAATAAAAGGACACATTTCTTCTTCCAAGCATCACAACCTGATTTCTGGGTTAACATATATTAATTCTTTTACAATATTTCACGAGATATAAGGAATTTTTCTTTTTCCATCGAGACGCGAAGAACAGCACCTCACGAAAACCAAATTCGACGCTCCACACACACCAGCTAGCCGAGAAGGAGGGAGACATGGGAGGACAACACATCGCTCCAAACTGGTGAAGATCGCATGACGTCAAACTCGTCACACTTCTCTTTGGCAATCATGGATACGGAGGCTTAAAATGTGCTGCCATCTGGTAAGGAGCATCGTAAACAGTTCAAATATCACGCACTTGCAGTTTAATTTGAATTTACTGATTCTCAGATCACCTTCTTCACAACCAGTTAAGGGTTAATATTTTTATCATGCCTCAAATAAAAGTTGTCATAACCCATTCAAGGAGAGGAAATATCGAATTGAAACCAAGTTACGTGAAATCCTGCTATATTGGTTACTATCAAAATTGATTGCTGTCGTACTTAAATAGCTTGTGAAAACGCCAATTCAAATAAATCATCATGAATGTAATGCACGTAGAACCATCCTTTTATTCACTTCTAGCATATTTTCTCGCTGATCAAACTTGTGATCTATAGCGAGACCTTTCACAGAAAATTCTATTCATCCACGACTACGTAAATTCGTTCGGTTTGCTTAGCAATGAAATATGTTTCTGTAAGTTTTATTTGACGTTAAAGCCTTATTCTCCCTCTCTCTCTGGACATACGAGATCATGTATTGGGTCCAACAAATACCGAGCGATTAAAAAAATACCTTTTGCGACTAGTTTTTTCAGAACAAGAATATTTCAGAAGATATTTTGCTCTGAATTTACCTATTAGCTCAGGGAAATAATTTTTCTGGCGCCTTAAATATTTTCCTGACTCTTAAGACTTGACAATATTTTTCGGTTTTTGATCATGTAAAACATGTTTTGCTTTACTAAAATTTAGAAAAGATTCGTACTTTAAGTACCGAGTTTTATGTTCAGTTTGTTTTTACATAATAGAGTTTTAGGAATGACCTATTTTGGAAAAGTTTTTTAGGTTCAATTGAGAAATTAGGTTTAAGAATTTGTTAGTTTTCTGTCTCAAGCGCTTTAAAAAGTTACATATGTGTGCAAAAAAATTATTTATGGTACCTACATTTGTCAGAAGTTATTTTTTTTTAAATCTGCTTTTGAGACATACAGAACCTAGAAGTTTCTAAATTTCTAGCGTCGTCTTCTCAATTTAATTAATTTAATGAAAACGACTCCTCTTGAACAATCTTTTGTAGAATGCGTTTTCAGTTTACTTTCATAAACAGCTTGCTTTCAAATCCTCTTATTTCGTAAACATTACGATTTCAAAGAATTAATTTTCCACATGAGTCTTTCGTTTTAAGGTAGCGAATTTCGTAAAAAATGCCAAGTGAAGTTTTAGAATGAATCTTGTTTAAAGTATCGAAACTTGCCAAATATACATTTCAGTAATAGTATTTTATGAGAGTTTAATTTTGTGACCCTAAATAATTTAATAGTTTCATTTCTAAGATTCTACATATTTTTAGGATTTTGTGAATGGAGATATATTATTTTGTGTCTTACACACACGGGTACACAAATTATATACACAGTGCGATAAAAATTGTAAAATCTTTAGCGCCACTTTTTAGGCGCCACACGTAATAAATTATTTCTCGAAGTTTGTTGCTTTTAAAGAAAACTTCGATGTGACATGACTGGTCAAAGCATCATTTTGCAATGAACTTACTTTTTAATTGCAAACCCCTCCCCTAAAGCATAATAATTGAAACAATCATCAAGAAGTCAAAAAATAATTACATCTGGAATCTTAAATCATAACTTAAAAATATATTCAAATAATTTTAGTTCAGAACGGAATGCTTTGAAATGTATTTGTATACGGATACGCTCCATTCTATTTTCTCAAAAATCGACAACCTTCAGAACTTGATTGGCGGTTAAATGACCAAATTCTTTCCCTCGTAATTAAATTTCAAAATGCTGACTTATTTAACTGAACTTTTAACTTGCAAAGGAAAAAAAGAAAGAAAACGAAAAACTAAAGCAGAAAAATATTTACAGCCTTGAAGTACTTAAAAAAATACATCTGGAATCTGAAATAATAATTACAAAAATATATTTAAACTAAAGCTTTTAAAAGAATTTTCCTTTAGTATGGAATGCTTTGAAATATATTTGTATACAGATAGGCTCCATTCTCGGTTTTCTCGAAAATCGACAACGGAGCAAAACTTGATTGGTGATTATATGACCTAATTCTTCAACTCGTAATTAAATTTCAGAAAGTTGACCAATTTAAATCTTTTACTCTTGTGTACACACATCTGGGACGATAGTGTTATGTTGTTTAAAAGAAAATTAGAAAATGCTGAATATCGAAAAATTTAAATACTTGCAGCTGTAAATATTACTTTGCTTATAAAATATAACTTTACTAAAAATTTTGTAGACAATAATGAATGAATATTTCTTTTTAAATGAAAACAAAAGTAAGAATGAAAGTACACGAGATTAAAAATAATATTCTTAATAAATGTTTTCTCTCTCACTCTAATAGAACTACTCATTACGGAACTTTGTTTTTATCCCCCGGATGGCCTGGTGCCTGTGATTTCTCGGACCCTGCTTTATATATATATATAAAATCTTTTCTTGACTTTTTTTCTTTCCCTTTGTTTACCATAAAATTGCCTACTAGATTCATTTTAGAGACCCATTCTACGTACACGAGCATTTCTAACTCTCACATTTGAATTATTGCACAACATAAATGAAATCTCAGGAGTACCATTTTTGCAGCGGTTTTTCTTTGAGGTCGCGAAACGACGGAGATTATCTCTTTTTATTATATATGCCTCCTCATTTCTGCATTACTCTCAAAGGAGATGAAAAAAAAAATCCTGTTAAAAATAGGTCTGTTAATTGGTTGTTTGACTTGCTGGCAGCTGTTGAATTTTCCTTTCAGATTCGGTCACGAAATGACAAAATTTATAGCTACTTTCCGTTTTAATTAATGATGTGTCGTGTTACATTTTGAATTAAGTAGTGAATGCAGATGTATTGTCTTAAATTAATAATATCTCGTAGCTCAATGCAGGATTCTCCCCAAGTGAATAACATTAATCATGATCTCTTTTGAAATATTTACTTAAATCCGGAAATTACGTGTATTACAAATAGTCTTTTTGATGATTGAATTTATCATTTTTAGTTGATTAAAATAGCAACTTCAGATAAAGTGTACTGCCATAAAGATATATTTTGTTGCTCGGTGTAGCATTTTTAAAACATTAACTCATAGCATTGATTAAAGGATTACAGTAACGTTTGCTCAAGTTACAAATCGAGCATTTAGCACGATTTCAAATTAGCTTATTATTATTATAGGAAATACATATAGTATATGAGAAGGGGTACCATGGAATTATTGGTAATTATAAAATATTTCAGCTCCTGAATAACATCGACAGTCCTTAAAATCCTCTTTACAATAGAAACAACCGATCATTTTTAATGTTTCCCTCTGAAATACCGATAAGTAAAAAATCCCCATTGAAAAAAATTTAGTTTTTTTTTTCAGTCAATGTAATATATGTGAATTTGTCATGCTTTGAAATTGTAGGCTGTATATATTTAGAATAGTTTTTTAAAAATGAATAATGAAAATCTGATACTTTTTCGCTTTAATTTGTATCTTCGCTAATTAAAAACCAACATATGTGAGTCGGACGAGATGGATTCCCCCTAATCTGCTATTACCGAGCCTCAGAATCGGACACAGGCACAAATATAGATGTATACGTTTATATTCACGAGGATTTTAATGATGTTAATTCTATTTTAAACACTAGTAATCAAAAAAATGTGTAGCTAAAGAGGTCATCAACTAGGAATTTAATATGTTGAACCAATTCTGATACTAAAAAAATAGCACAATTATAAGAAGAATAAGGCAACAATTAGAATACGATCATTTGAAATGTTCAGCAATGCTTTAAAAATATTAATTTGTTTTACTGTATTTATTTAATTGTTATTAAAATAGGGATATTACGTACAATGATATTAACTTAAACTATATATATTATTTATTGCGTAAAAATATTTAAAATGAAAAGGCAGGAGCGATGAAGAATTTACTTTATAGTTCAATAACATGTTTTTATAATTAAAAATTCTGTATTTATTTTTCAAACTTTTTAAATTTATGTAAGTGCGTTTGATTGCTATTACGTCTTCAAAATGTGTGCCTAGTGTTTTAAATTTTGATTTTTTCCTTCTTTATGTTATTTGTTATTAGCTTCACTGGTTTGCTTTTGAAAATATCAGGTTTTATTTTTATTTTTTTATCGTACTTTAAGTTTTTAGCTTTGTTTCGTTTGTTTAACGTTATCACCGCTTTTTTTTTCTCGCATCCTGTAGCTGAAATCACGTTGCCGTTTAGTGTTTTGTTTATCTATAATTGACTTGAGTTCGCTATTTTATGCAAAACGTTCTGGAATATTCCCCAAGGAATTTAAAATGAGAACATCTTCTGCTTAACGTTTAGAAGGAGAAGAATATTAAATTTATGTAAATGTGACAAATCATTTGTTTATTTGTGCGTGGCTTTTCCCTTGCAGGTATTTGGAAACCATTTTGGAACTGTTAGATTTTTTTCCCGTTTCACATTTGTTAACTTGGTGATTTTTTGTCAACTAAATCTTCCGTGAACATTTTTTATTCAACTATCGTTAAATTTCTTTGTTTTTAAGGCTTTCGAGCAGCAGTTTTGTCAGAAGAGATAGCATTTAAAGAATACGAGTAAATAAAAACTCTACAAAAGAATCAATCTCAAGATCTTTTTTTTAAGTGTTTGATGCTTTTACAGTACATTCAACGGCTGAATACACAAATAATCGGAATTAAAATCAAACATTTTATTTAATTTCAATGCACTGTTCTTTTTTTTTCAAGAGTAATACGACTTATATTTTAAGCATGAAAAATTATTTTTTGCGAAAACAGTTTATCTCATACACTGTAAAAAATATATGTTGTGTTTACAGTATAATAAAGCTAATTTTACAGTAATAAACTGTAAACTTGCTAGTTTTAAACTATAATTTCAGTGCAAATTAAAATTCCAACGTTCATGAGGCACTAATACGCAGTTTAAACTATAGTTTCAGTGTATTACAGTGCATTTTGCTGTTTTAAACTGTAGTTTCAGTGTATTACAGTGCATTTTGCAGTTTTAATCTGGAATCCCTGCTGCCAGTATTATAGTGTTGTTTTTACAGTATAATATAGCTAATCTTATGGTAATATTGCTTGTTTTACAGTGATAAACTGCAAAATAGCTAACTTTACAGTAATAAACTGTACAATGGTTAGTTTTAAAATTTATTACTGTGCTTTTACTGTTTTAAACTGGAATCTCTGCTGCCAGTATTATACTGCAAAAAAAAAAAAAAAACAGCTTTCTTTTTGCAGTGTAATTATAAGCAGTGTGCTGTTTAGATCTTTTAGCAACAGGTGTGAATGCATATACAAGCAGAGTTTTCTATTAAAAGAGTTCGTGAAACGGCCAAGTATTGGGAGTAATACAAATCTATTGAAATCTCTTAAAAATAGGATGGAGCGAAAAAAAGAAATGAAATTTCTAGAATTGAAATATATTAGCGTTTCAAATTTTCCATGGATATTAAGAAATCTTCTACCCCCACAATGTACTCAGATTTCCAGAAAATTGCAAGCCCGTCATTTAGGGGAGGGGGGCAGGGAGTCAATTGCTCACCTCTGGTTTTGAGAAATCAAAGTATTTACAGAAAGTGGGCGTGGTTTTTCCTGTTTTCCGATGAAATTGCATTGTGTTTGGACCCTTTGCCCCCCCCCCCTCCCGGAAAAACTTGAAATCACGGCCCTGGCAAATTGCATAAAAGCAATTTTCACAATGAAAGAAATAAGATATTCAAACTCAGAAACTCTATTTCTAATTGAAAAAACCGGTTTAGAGCAGTAATGTCGTTTTCTATCGTCACAAGAAAACCAAATTTAAAAAAAAGTGTTTTTGCTATGAAGTTAGTGATATGCTCAGAAATAAATGAATGCTTTATATCAAGGTTATCAAACCTTTACACTTTGGGAGACATTTTGCGCTTACCCTTTTCTTGAAGAAAGCTCTTGATCAAATATCGGAAAAAGTTGGATATCCGCCTCTGTCCTATTCAAATTTATAAACTCATTACTGCATCTTTATTTTATCACAATATAATCCCCCTACAAAGATATTGAATAGTAAGGCAGCAACTATGCCTTCTTTTATGTCTTTAAAATATTTTCTCTGAATATTAAAGGAACAGTGTTTTAAAATAGAAAAAAAAATAAGAAAATATATTTTTCTAATGACTTGACTGTGGTTGATTTTTTACTGCAAAGTATCTTTACGTTTGGAATAATTTCATTTTATCCATTAAATATTTTAAAGTTTCTTTTGTAAGCAAACTGCCTTTAAGGATTCTGCCGTTTATTTAAATTAAAAATTTTACTAAAACTTTCGCCAATTTTGGCCTTTAATTAGGCTAGGCCTATAGTGATCACTTGTGGAACTTCTGTTTAAGTTCCGGAGGACCCCAGTGCTCCACGGAACTGAAGTTAAAGACCAATACATTATACGTTGTATTGAGTTACATATGTCCAGCCGTTTTTACTAACATTTTTTAATAGACTAAATGAGTTAATGCACTTACCTGTTTCTCTCCGTGATCTTTTCATATTCGTATGTTTTACTTCATCTCGGGAGAAAATTTCTTCCGTCACAGATTTAAAACGTAGCATAAAGCAGATGAAGACTTATATTAATCTAGACAAAAAGTATTTTAATCTGAAATCGGTCAAAAGAACTCAATGTCAGAGTTGGGTCTAAGCAGCGTAACAAAGCGTAAATTTTTTTTCAACAGGATTGCTTATTATAAAACTTTTAAGTACTTGAAACACGCTTAAAAACAATCACACGTGGCTACCCTAAAGCAGAACTTTTAAGTGCTTTTTTTTTCAGTAATTGTTATTTTGTGTTTACATAGTTCTGGAATCCGTAACGATGTATTTCTTTTAAAGATACATCTTTAAAGTTACTTTTGTGATCATTATGATAGATGTAACAAAACTACATTAGATAAGCATTTTACTAGTTTTAGGTCACACCCGAGTGATCGATGGGAGAAAAACAAACTCTAATGTGTTTTATCTTAGTAACTATTAATTTGTGTTTTCATGGTTTATGAATACCCAAGTTTTTTTATTGTTAAAGATTAATTTTTAAAGTTATGTTTTTCTACTATCAGTAACATTTAAGAAAACTGCATTAAAAAGCATTTTATAAGCTTGTTTTAGGTCATACCCGAGTGAACTGAGGGAAAAGTAAAACTTCAATTTGCATTGTCCCAGTCAGCATTATTTTGTGTTTTCATGGGATTTGAATTCCTAAAGGATTTCGTGTACTATCGATACACCTTTTAAGTTATATTTTTTTATTTGGTGCGATACATTTAACAAACCTGTGTATTATATAGGCATTGGATAAATTACTGCGAATTTTAAAGCGTATTAAACAATTTACAATTTTTTTTCTTCTATGACTAGTGTAATTAACCAAACAGAATGCACACACAGATTTGTAAAGGTGATTGTTGTGGTCAGATAGCAAAAAAAAAAAAAAAAAAACCTTCGAAATAATGATAAAAAATAAAGTGTTAAGATTTTTTCAAAAATTTAATTTAAAATTTTGTTTCTAATGCTAAAAAAAGGCAAGGCAGCATTATTAATCTTCAAAAATAAATCATTCATTTTCTTGTAAGTGCGTATACAATATCTAACAATTTTTTTGTGTTTTTAAATAAAACACATGCTATGAGGTACTTTGACACTTGAAATTAAAACTGCGTAAATTGTTCTTTTTCTATCGTTTCTCCTCATATATTGCAAGTAGATTTTTGACAACGTTAGTTAGTTGCATGCAACCAAAATTAAAATTCATGACTAATTTTGGAGCCTATAAATGCACCCACATTTTACTCAAATAGTTTACACTTGCCGCCGCTTTTCTACAACATAAACATTTTTGTTGAAATACTATTGTAATCACTCTTGAAATTTTACGATTTTAATATGATGTTACCTGAATGATCGCTGTTATTAAGAGAGCAAAAAGTGTATGAACTGTAGCACACACCTGGCATGTTACATACGAAATTTTAAATGCAGTTTCTGCTTATCATTATTATTTTTAAATAACGTGAAGGCATGAGTAGGCACTCTTGTGTTCTCAGTTTGAATAATTTCTTAAAAATGCGTCTTGAAATTAAATGTTTTTTTTCCTAGCTAAAATGCTGATTTCGCTGCCAAAAGCAATCTCTACAGTTACTTATCACCTAATAAAAAGTACTGCTTATGCAAAAGTATCATCCATCAACATTTTTTCAAATATGATTTTTTTTATTAATAATATTTTTGAAACATTGCGTGTTTCCTGAGAATTACCTGCAATTAAAAAAAAAAAAAAAGCTACTTCCTCTGGAACTGAAAATTCTATTCATTATTTGCGCCGGAAGATTGTTTCCCAGTCTTATTTTCCTTTCGTCAATAAAAAACAAAAGACTTTTACCGTCAACTAAACGGATAACCACTTGAGTTGCATAAAACACGTTTTTCATCAATTCCTACATTCATGCAAATTGCAACTAAGCGTGGGCGACTCTTACAATGAAATACTCCCCCCCCCCTTCCTCTCCTTCTTCACCTTTTCACGGCCAAGTTAAAAGAGTCAACAGTCTTGTACTCTTACAAACTGTTTTCCTCGTTTCCTTATTTGCATTTATTGCAAGCAAATCTACGTTCGTTGACCTCAACCGAACATTTTCATATTTGGTTTTTATTAATATTGCTACCCCTTCTTGTTAGCCTATTGTCTGAAATTTCAGCTCGAGCAAAGGATCAACACCATTAGAAAGTTTCTTTATTGTTTTGGTATGGATTGATGCTTTCAACTTCGCAAAAGCATCCAGCAAGCATGTCTGTTGCATAGTTAAGTTAAAAAACGGCCTATTTGTTGTGGGAAGTCCTCGATTGTTTTCTCATTACATCAGAATACACTTGCTCATAGCAGTTTTTTAAATAAAAAATGTCTTATTGAGCATCAAGTTGCGTTTATTTCGACAGAAACGGCCACATATGTGTTATTTGTTATCTCTTAACTAGTGGGGTTGTGTGTTCCACTCCCCGGATGAATTGGATTTGTACATTGAAAAGTTTTGTTCTGTTTAAAAGCTTGACTTTTACAATGTATTAATATTAGGGTGGTCCTTAGCACAAAGGTGAAAAATTAATTATATATTTTTATAAGTCTTACCCCCAATTTATTTTCTTTTTGGGGCAGTAAGTGACTGATAAGAATTTTTAAAAACATTTTTAATAACAACACGTGCCGCAAAGATGGTAAAAAATGAAACAAAATAGCCAAATTCTTCTACTTTTGTAATATTTTTTTTTTATTTATCTTTCAATTTAAAACAAGTATTTAATAGTAGTAATAAGTAAATTAAAGACTGGAATTGTTTGAATACAAAATACATACAGTATTACAGTGTACGAGAGGGCTACGCCTCGCAATCTGAACTCGTAGTTCTCTTGTCCACTACATACGATATCAATAAATTAAAAACTATATTTTGATGCATATTTGATATTGGGATTGGGACATAAAATGTTATTTTATTATTTATTTAAATTTGAAGAAAAACATTTCTTTTAAAACAAAGAAATGTCACATTTACACCCTCTGCAGCAACATTGCATGTGCATAAAATTGTGGGAATTAATTTTTTAATTTTTTTTGGTGTTAGCAGTTGCATCTGTAATTTAATGAGGGGATAAGACTTGTGAAAAAACAAAAGTAGAAAAATAAGGACCACCCTAATAGGTACCTTCCTTATGATAATGTTTCGATTGCATGTACATTTAAAAAAAAATCCTTGGATATTTTTCAACTTGCTCAATTTTTTTATGTATATATATATATAACGCAACATAATAAGTCGGCGAGTGAAGGGTTGTCTCAGTATTGTCACGATTATTAATCCGGCATTACGCTTTGTAGAAAAATAAAGTCACAATTTGAAACATCTACTGCAGAAACACTTCCTACCCAAATCTGAGCTTTTCTATACGATAAGGAGAAAAGATTGTGAATTTGTAGCCAATAAATTAGATTTGGTGTAAGGCAAGCTGGCAGCAATTTTTAAAATAAACCATTCAATAAATATACCGCTGTTAAAAGTTTTTCTTATTTCTCCTGAAACCTCCTTTACACTTTTGAAACAAATCTAATCAATCTTTGTTTGACCACTGGTAAAATACATACTGCATAAAGTTTTTCAAACTGTAACTTTATATTTCAAAATTAATAAAATCTCTCTGAACTGAAAGTTCTGCAGTATTTTTACGGATCTGGTCAAACTCAAGGAAATTTTTCATGCAGTGAGAAGAAGGTAAAAATATCCGGGGAATTGAAAGAAATAAATGCTAAAGTTCTGCATCGCGTTATTAGATTCTACCTCAACGATTTGACGTTTCCTAACAAAAGAAAAGGAGCGCCCGAATTTTGAAAAGCGCTGTGAAAACCTTTCGTCTCTTGTATTGACGTTTTGTTGAAAGAGATTTTTTTTTCTTTTGCCGAGAAAAGTGGGTGCTTGGAAAAAACACAAACGCCTTGACAAGAAATTTCTAGGTTTGAGCTTGAAATGCTATGCAAAGAATTCACTAAACTTATTTCAAAATTGCATTCTGCGTTTTATTTATTGTCATTTATTTTATTTAATTCAAAATTAGTTTCCTATATTTTATTTCCTGATCTTATAATAAGATCAGACTTTCAAATACCGTTTTGTGCCGCACTTTTTAGGTACCTTACATCATTCTCACTACTCCACCCAGTAGTGCGTCGTGACCCGCAATTTTTTATTGACACTAATAATAACTTACATAACATATACAAAGTTAGCTCTTAATAAAAATAAAATTCTTACTTTGTGTGATAGGTAACTTCATTGAATGTAAACTTAATGCGACATTGACAAATATTGAATTGCATCATAAGTAGCTGAATACTGTGGTAAAAGTGCATTATATTTAAGAAGAAAACAAAATTTCACGCTTCTTTCTCTCTCTCTTTTCTTTTGCCATCATCCGTATAACTCTTCCATATTTCATTTCAATTCACACACATTCATTTGAATCATTAAATGAATATTTGATTTCAAAGAAGAGAAAAAACAACTGAATGAGAATGATTAATGTCTTTGTGGGAAATGCAACTTGAAGCACGTGATGAAATTGCTTTTGAGAATCCAAGTTACGCTGGCAAATTTTAGCAATTAAAATAATAAATATATTTTATAACTGTCATCTTTTTTATATCATTCATTTCTTTTAAGTAGATGGGGAATCATGAATTGATCGCACATTTTCTGATAATTTAGTTACTATTGAACTTAATATTTGCAAGTAATATCAGGGGTTGTCCACAAATGAGTTAAGCTTTGAGGGGGGTGTTAGTTCGTGAAAATGTGAGTTTGTAACAAGGGAGAAGGTGTGGGTAACAAGAAGTGTGACATCGCATTATTTTGTGCAAGAATATGTTTATGAAAGTAGTATGACATGTGACAAGTGCGGAAGGGGGTGTAGTGAAGTGTGACTCTTGACAAAGTTGGGGAGTGGGAGTCAAAAAAGTTTATAAAAAAGTAACTTTATTTATGAGCAGCATTTAAAGTATGGATATGGTGTGGGTGCAATTCATATTTGGGCATGTTTCTTTTCGGTTAGCATTTAAGAAATTTAATTATTGAAATCGCTACATTTTTAATTGACTCTCTAAAGTATGTTTGATTAATTTCACGTGAACGATGACTCTCTCTGTGTCTGATTTCTTAAAAGTTTGTGTGAAATTATTTTTAACTTCATTCTTTAGTGTATCTCTGTTGCAGCAATGTTTCCACAAATAATAACTATCTCTGCTCCAGTTTACATTGAATCCGTAACCTAATTATAGATTCAAAATGTACCATAAAGCTTCGTTAAATTCTTCCATGAACAAATGGAGTAGTATTTTTTTACTTTTTTTTAACGAAGTAGCAATGTAGATTCCCCCCCCCCCCCGACCAATTGCACGTTTGAAGAACGCGAATTTGAAGTAAAAAGCTGTATACTTACTGAGTACTTTGAATGTATCCTTTTCCTACGTTTTGGGAGTAAATGCGTAACATGTTGTAGTTTTCAATGTTGCTCAAATTTTCATTATTTTGTATTTTAAAATTGGTTTTTGCCTACACTCGGATTATATTTCCGGATTTTTTTTTTTTTGACACACAACTCATTTCTTTGCATTGAAAAAAAAGTTTTAATTCCAAAACAGAACCTTACGTCCTTAAAATCGTTTCTTTCTTACATAACATCCTCCCACTAATTAATTCATTTTTTTAAGAGTAATACACTGCATTATCCTCTAAAATGTAGCATTTTTAACCATATTTGCAGATGCCTTTTGTATGGCTTAAAACGCTTCCTACGTAATTATGTGATTATTTTAATTAAGATTGTTATCAAGGACTGTTCCAGGTTTCCGCCCCTCCCCTTTACAGAAGTCCCTTTTAATGAAAAGTTGTTTTATTTTGTGAAAACATTCTGAAATTTGTAGTTTGTTTTTAGAAAAAAAGTTTCGATTATTTAAGAAATTTAGGACGAAAAATCAAAGTACAACGTTTGGGGAATCAATTTATATATGAGTAAAATTAGTGTAATATTGACGTAACATTTGTGTTAATTCCAACATTCTTATTTTATATGCTACTTCAATGGATTTTCTCTTTTTACATATTTGGATAAACAAAACTTTTCACTAATAAGAAAACAAGTTTAAATAAAAATCTTTTTAAATACTTGTCTAAACACAAATAAAATAAAACAGAAATCAGTGAATCGAAATTTACTCACTGAGGACATTACTGCATTTTATCCTCTAATAGTTCTTATCATTCTTCTTTCGGAAAATGAATCTTCACACTTGTTCGATTTTCATCAAATGCCCAGTCGAGCGGAAATGCATGATGAAGGAATAATAATTCTGTTCTCCCTTCAACCGTGAGGACGAGAAAAAACGTTTTTAAAAGCCGCGTGAGGAATATTTTCGTTTTGGATTCGAGAAATCGACGTCTGGAAGAGCTTCCATCTGAAAAGAAGTTATTTGTATTCTTGATAAGCAAAATCAACTCTTCCGAAAAAGCTTGGTTTCAATTATTAAAGGAAATTTGTCGCTCTGCCAAAATGCATTAGGGGATCAACTTTCTTTTTTTTCAATTGTTATTTTGTTTTTGAAAAGACGTATAAGTTTTAAATTTCATAATTTTAAAACTATTATAACTATATTTTATTATCTTTTTGCATTTTCCAATTACTTTACTTTTAATAAGACGTATAAGTTTTAAATTTTGTAACTTTAAAAATATTGTATCTATATTTTATTTTGTTTGTTTATTAATTCTCAATTGTTATTTTACTGTTAAAAAGACGTATAAGTTTTAAATTTCATAATTAAACAATAAATTATACCTTTTTTTGTTTAGTTATTTTTTTGTTATTTCATTTTTAAAAAGACGTATACGTTTAAAATTTCATAACATAAAACATATTATGACTATATTTTCTGTATTTCTTCATTCATTTTTTTTAATCTTACAGTAGAGCTAGAGCCCCGTTATATCGCAGAAACTGTGGAGGCATATTTTGCACCAGCTTTGTTACTTAACTTTGGTGTTACGAAACCTAATTTTTACCAAATGTAAATTAACGACATTAATCAGAGGTGACCCGCTTTGAGGTTACGGGAGGTCACTATAAATTTTCAAAATTTTTCACATTTTGGTAATTTTTTGAAAATATTGCAACATTGAGATCCTTTTTTTTTTTTTTTTTTTTTAATTGAGGATTTTTTTAACGATGCCTAATGTTTCTTTTCAATAGATGTTATGTATGTACGAATGGTATGTGTTCAGGCCCGTATTTTATCATTCGGCAAAGTTGAAATTTCATTCGGCATATTGAAAATTTTTCCCCTCCCACAAATTTTAACTCACGACACCCCAGACAGTAATGTAACACATTTACGGATAGAACTTGAATTAAATATCTAGTCAAACTTTTCTGAAATCACATTATTGCATGTAGACTATTTTATTAAACTACCTTTAAAAAGGTACAGAGAGAAATTAAAAGTAGTTATAGCTCAAACATAATTAAAACTCTGAAGAGAGCTCGTATAATTTCTTAGAACATAAAGAGCTTGGAATGAAGATGGAAGTAAATATCGTATGTAACTAATGACAGACTTGCGAAATCATAAAGACTTTCCCGAAAAAGAAAAAGTTTTTTTTTCTCTTAAGATATCGTGGGATATGATTGCACTTGCACTATAACCGATTCCGCTCTAAATCGAGGCTTGATATAATTGGGTTACTAAATATAGTATGTGTTTCTGTGGTGATTGCATTTTTTTTAAATCTTTACTTGGAATTCTTAGTTTACAGTCAAAACGTCGAATAAATAGAAAGTCCCTGCTTAGCAGACTCACTGAGTAATAGAATCAGACCCTCACTATCATCCTAAATTCCATTCGCAGTTGCCTCCATTTTTGATTTCGGTTCCACACTTGGATTTTCGTTTATCAAGTTCGTTATTTTGTGAATTTCTGTATACTTCAGATATGAAATTGTTTATAAATATTGCCTGATTGGTGAAAGAGCCTCCCATGGTCAGAAATTTACTAAACTAAAACTGTAATATAAATTCCTACACTGTAAAAAATGAATGCTGTTTTTACAGTAAAAAACTAAAAAGGGCTAGTTTTGCAGTAGTAAACTGTGAAATAGCTCATTTTACAGTTTATTACCGTGAATTTTACAGTTTTAAACTGGAACCTCTGCTGCCAGTATTATACTGTTGTTTTTACAGTATAATACAGCTAAATTATGCGGCAATAAACTGTAAAATTGCTAACTTTACTGTAAGAAACTGTAAAATTGCTAGTTTTACAGTTTATTACTATGCATTTTACAGTTTTAAATTGGAACCTCAGCTGCCAGTGTTATACTGTAAAAACAACAGTTCATTTTTGCAGTGTATACTACATGGGTAATAAAGCTCTATTAAAGCTGAAACACGTTTTTTTTTTTTATATATATATATCTTATATATGTGAAGGGACAGGGGGAAAAAAGATGAACGTCACTTTTTCGTCGATTTTGAAATATTAGCGCTATCTAGAGGCTATGAAGGACTAATATCATCTGGTAGAACAACAAGGGGGGAAAAGATGAGAAGCGACAGAAATGTGCATGAAAACTCGAAAAACTACATAAGGAGCTACGAGAAATCAAACTTTGTTCTTCGATTTTCTCGATATCACTTTTTGGTCACTTTCATCTTTTTTCCCCCTGGCCCTTCATATATATATATATATATATATATATATATATATATATATATATATATATATAGACTAAATCTATTTGGCAAGTGAGGCATCCATTTATTGGTTAACTTATGCATTCAAGAGCAGTGAGTATATTGTCCTTCTGCTAAAGAAATAAAGATCGTATTTCGCATTCTCTTCTCTCTAGTAGTAATAAAAAAAAGAATTTAACTAACGTGAGCACGAAATTAACCAGCGTAATTTGTAGTGACATCTAGTACAGCGTAATGCCGCTCTCTAGATACACTTATCTATATAATTACCCATTAGTTTCCTTGTCTTCCGACTCCGCGTCACTTGTGTTAGAACTGGAATGCTTTGGATCATCCCGTTCAATGAGCGAACTCTCTATGTATTTATTATATTGCATTGTATCCTTTTTGAAACATAGTTTTAATATTTAAATTAAATTTAATGCTTTTCGAAATCATTATTAAAAAACATTATTGATATAATAATTATTTCTGATTTTAATCCATTTACGATTACGGTATTTGCTACTTCATTCTAAAATGGAAAGTTGAAACTATGAGAAAGAAGTATAAAACACTGGCATTCTTGCATGATCAAAATAGATTTATACATGTTTTCTTAATTAGTTCTCTTATCCACTAATTACTCTTTTCTTAAGATCTCTAGCATAGAGGTGTGACTTGAGCAGCGGTTTATCAAAACCAGTGGTCGGAAGTAGCGCGCTACAAATAGTAAAACTACTGTAGTAGCTACATTTTTTAGTAGTTTGTAGTGTAGCGCACTACTTTAAAAAAAAAATAGAGTAGTGAGTAGCGCGATACAAAAAAAATGGTAGTTTGTAGCGATTTCTGGAAACTACTTTTAAATTAAATAAATTAATTAATTTAAAAAAAAAGAGAACGAAGGGAAAAAACAAGATTTAATTGACTCTGACTGGTGCAAATCTTACACCTTGTCACCAGAGTGAGTACAAGCAGTGGACGCAATGAGAAATAAGAGCCAAAAAAATATGAGCTGATCTTAGATACATCATTCTGACGAAATTCATTCTATCTGTTTGATGTCATTGGTTTATTTGGCATCATACTTTTTTTATTTCTTCAAGTAATTTTCATGTTCCTAAATATTCCCTGACAAGAAATTAAAAACAAAATTGAAGGTTGAATTCTTTCAACTTTTAAATCCTTTGTTGTATCGAATAGTCGTAAAAATTGTAAAAACAGTCTAAAAAGGACAAATTTTAGCAAAAAAGAAAAAAATGAAAAGTAACAAATAATTTTCAAAGACAATTCTTAGATCTATTCCATATTCAAATGAGTTAATTTATTAATATGTAAACTACTTTTCGAATTTTTTCTGTCAATCCTCAAACGGTGTATGCTTTTTATTTATTTCTTTTTTTAAAGTAGCTAAGTAGCGACTACAATTCAAAAGTAGTTTGTAGTCGCTACATTTTCAAAAAAGTAGTTGTAGTTGTAGTTAACTACATTTATAACAAAGTAGTTGTAGTTCGCTACAAAATAAATGTAGTTTTTCCAACCACTGGTCAAAACAGCAAAAACCATTGGTTATATGTCTAATTGTCAAACCCTACTATGTTAGAAAAAATGAACGTAAAGACTGTTATGAACCACTAAGAAAAGAAGTTTTGGTCGCGCCACTCTTGTACCGACTACGGTACACTCCCGATTATTCGCGGAATAGAGTCGCACGGTAACCGTAGATTAGCGTATACCGCAGGTAATCCGACAAATAGGTAAAAAACGATAGTAGTGTATGTAATGGCCAAAAAAAAAGTCAATGATGCAACATACTCATTTAAATTGTAGCTAAAATAAAAAAAAAAACTTTAAAAGCTAAAACAGACCAATAATGCACTCGCATTTTTCTGCACTCAGTACATCATCATTACCGTTCGAAAAAAAAAAAAAGTGAATGACCAGCGGATAATCCGAACTACGGATAATCGAGCGTTTACTGTAGTAACTCTTCTATGGAGTCTCATGTCCCGCACTTATCTAAGCGGAGAATGTCTCTAACTGCTCATTTAAAAAATAAAAACTGAGTTGCATGGTAATATGCATACTTTAAAAAAAATGTTTTTTAGAAACTCACCTAGAAATACATTTACTCTACTTAAAAATGTATTGCTCACATAAATTAAGCTAGAAATTACGTCTAATATCATAATTCTCCGAACCAAAGGTTCGAATCCAAATCCTACTTCGCCTTTCTAAATTCAAGTTTCTTTAATTCGTTTTGTTTATTATAGTTATTTCCACTTTCAGTTCCTTCGTTTTTTTTTTCTCCCTTTTTAATTTCTTCTTTAGTATTTGTTTATTTATTTGGCGAGCAGTACGCAACATACTGCCAGATAAACTCTTTCTGATGTTTATCAGCTCGTGGCTCGCAAAATGACCAGGTGTCAATCTGAGTACTTCAGGAAATTCATTACTGACATTTATCAATTACATCGTGGGATAAGGGTTACAAAAAAAATTTCGGAAAAAAAAACTCTTGCCCGAGTAAATTGTGGAATAAGCAGTCAAAACGTTAATTAGTTCACTGTAAGATTCATGGATAATACTTTTAAAATTTTAATAGCATTTTTGTTTCACTTGTGTATTTAGGTCAATGAAACCAACTAATAAACTAATCTTATTTTGAACTTCACCTACTTCATTTCATGTTCTTTTTCATGCGTTATCTGTTATTTCAAACATTCGCGCATATTATTTTTAATTTTATTGCGATGTAGAAATTGTAGGTCAATGTCAATGAAACCAACTAATAAACTAATCTTATTTTGAACTTCACCTACTTCATTTCATGTTCTTTTTCATGCGTTATCTGTTATTTCAAACATTCGCGCATATTATTTTTAATTTTATTGCGATGTAGAAATTGTAATCGCTAATTTTTGGTGACTTTTCAAAACAAAAGAGCAAATCTTTGCTCTTGAGGGATTGTTGATTCCGTAGTTTCGAAACTACCATAATTATTTATTTCCCCTCTGAATTTTCAAAGGTAAATCCACTCGCACAACTGCTCTTTTTCACTAAAGCTTTTAGAGCAGCAATTAAAATAGCTTAAAGTTGCTCCTTTTCCGGGTGTTGTGAAACGAAATCTTCTTTTCATTTCCCGTCTCCTGCTACGTTATACTATCAACATTGTAAGTGCATTAACTTAAGCCAATTTATGCATTATAAAAAACGCTTAAAATTATTCATACGAATGTTTCTCAAATCTTGGGGGTAGGGGAGCTTTTTTGCCTGAAAGACGCAGTGAATCTACCAGTTGAATACAAGGCATCGAATATTGAAGATTCTAGTTATGAATTTTTAGTTTTATTTTTCATTTGTGCACAATAAAAAAAATATTTTTAAAGTAGTGTTTACTATTATACTAATAAGATAGCTTAAATTTATACTATAGCTAAAAATTTTGTTTAACGGCTGCTAATAGGAAAATTTGAGAGAAATGTTACTAGTCCCCCCTCCCGCACCCCATTAAAAGATTGTTTAAAAAAATTGCTAATAAAAATCTTGCACTAAAAACAAATATTTTTATGTTTTCTGCGACAAAATATCCATAGCGTGCCCCCCCCCCCCATAAAAAAGAAGGAAAAATTTGAAATATCAACTTATTTTATAATTGTGAAGTTATTCTTTGGAAGCTATTTTTTAAATTGTTGAAATTGCTGTTCTTACATTGATCTACTCTTCTTACACGATTCTGTGCAATATTATAAATGATAGGAATCTTGTGATGTTTTTCAAATATTAAGAAGTTTTAATTTTTGCTTTAAAAGAGTACTATTTTTTGAAATTAATTTTGCATCCCATTTCAGATTTGGCTCAAAATTATCCTAAGTAACGGGATAGCTTTGAACTATGCCATAATTCACTTTAAATGACTTAAATAATTATTAGTACTCAGTTTTAGATAACTGCAATACTTTACAAGTTTTTCTTCCGTTTTATTCCAACAAATACAGTAAAACTTTCAAAATATAGGCAGTGTATGTTAGAATAGAGAAATTGTGGTAAATTACGCTGAGTGACTGAAGCAAAAGTATTTTTATTTAGAGCTAACAGAAATGAAAATACATCTGTAAAATAACTTGTAGTAATAATTTCTATAAAACAATCTACTAATGCCATATTCATCGAACTTTCTTCTTTTCTGTCTGAAGAAGTAGGGAAGAAATTCGTTGATTCTCTGCGAGTGTCCTGCGAAAGTGAAATAGATGTTGAGCGAATAATAAGCCTCTTCATCTTTCAACCCAAAGAGGGAGAAAAACGCTTTTCAAAAGCTTCCCCAAAAAGATTTCCCCAGATTTATATAGAATAAATCGATGTTCCCTACTTTGAAAAGAGTTAGGCGATTGCATTGTGTGCCTCACCAGTCTAATTCGACACCTTCTCAAAGTTTTGCCGAATATTTATGAGAATGGCTCGGCTATTTAATCTTTCTCTCTCGCTCTTTCTTTCTTTTTTTTTGAAAGGCATTTCCTTTCAAGCTGCTTGCTTAAAAAGTTCTAGAACATTTGGTGAAGATGATGTTAAACTGAATGGTGTGGGGAAAAAAAGGATTTTGTCACTCTAATGTGCTTAGTACTGAAAACGTTGCTGTGAGAATAAAGGGGTGAAATGTTGAAATGAAACGGAAATAATACTTTAAATCTTGTATTTAGCCGCATTCATTTGTCTCAACAACTGTCGAGTTCATTAACGTTGTAGCTCATGCCGTACCTCGGTAATGTATAGTGATAAAAATGGAAAAATATTGCTAATTATTTCAAAAAGAAATGAAAATTGAGAGCACTAAGAAGGGTGAAAGGTCGAATGCAAATTCTTGAACTTATATAAGGAGATTGCTTTCATTATTGATTGTATATTTGTGCGTATTCTGCACATCAAAATATGTTATAGTTGAATTTCATTACTTTCTGACTAATTTTATTGGCATTTTTCCTAGTATAGAGTAATTAAAAAGGATTTTTTACGCTGTGAAAAATAGATATTGTATTTAGAGCTAATTTTACAGTAATACACTAAAATTGCTAATTTTACAGTAGAAAACTATAAAAAATTGCTAGTTTCACAGTTTATTAGGTGTATTTTACAGTTTTAAACTGGAACCTCTGCTGCCAGTATTATCCTGTTCTTTATATAGTATAGCACAACTAATTTAATGATAAAATTGCTAATTTTACAGCAATAAAGTGTACAATTGCTAGTTTTACAGTTTATTACTGTGCTTTTACAGTTTTAAACTGGAACCTCTGTTGCCAATATTATACTGTAAAACCAACAGCTTTTTTTGCAGTGTAAAAGTATGAATAAGTTATTTTACTTATCACGAGTAGACCAGTATTCATTCCATAAGTAAGGATAATTCTACTTTCAAATTTTGCCTGTATTTGCTACTGTGAATTATTTACCGCCACACTTTGCCCATTTGTGCATTTACTTTATTTTTTTTATGTTAGTCAATGAACTCTCCATATAATGTATAGTGGTTTAAGTGTATAGCTTTCACTTAAAAAAAAAAAGAGCTGTGTAAAGGCCAGGAATTGGGAAGGCCGTGAAATTGTAATTGAAATGAATGTGCATATAAAGGTAGGCTCTACATTCAGCGTCTATTGTTGATGCAGCGTGGTTTTTCAACACAGTACACAAATCTACTACAAAAAATAAATATGATTCGTAATAACGCAATCAAACGCATCGTTTACAGGTCCTTATAAAATCATTATTGTTGAGCAACGGTATATAACGAGGGGAAAGGGGAGTTTTGGAATTAACCTATTCCAGAAGCCTTTTCAAGCCCTGTCACCAATCCTAAAATTTGGTTTTGATTAAAGGAAGATTATGCGAAACAACCATGGACGCCCATATGCGAAATTTTAGCGGGGGGGGGGGGGGGGGGGATCATTTGCCCCTTGGATCATTTGCCCGTGGTTTAGTAGGATGTTGTTCTCATGAAAAGCAATTTCGTGCACATTAAAGTTGTCGAAAGTTGATATTTAAATAACTAATTCATTAATCACTGAAGAAGAAATGTGCTTATATTTTTGCCGAAAAATTGTACTGAAAGAAAGAAAGACCAATTTCTAGGGGGGGGGGGATTGGAAAATATTTCTCCTACTTGACCCCCCCCCCCCATATGGAAACAATACCTCCTCTCCCTTCCGTCCGAGCGAAAAGTCTTGCTTGTAATAACCACTAACCAGCCTCCTCCCCTTTCCATAGAAATATTGGCTGCGCTAGTGCCACCAGCTAAAAAAAAATTATATTTCTGTTTTTCTAAACTACTAAAACAGAGAAAGAAAAATGTATTTAGCAGCAAACAACTGCTATAGGTACAAATGAAAACCCAAATGCATTTGAAAACAAAATTACTACATTTTTTTCTTGAAGAAGTGAAAAAATACACAGCATGAATGTCAATGGTGGATGAAAATGCAGTAACCGAGCTCCTAAATTAGATTCCATGGATTTTCATTTGCATTTTCTTGTTTTTTCGTGCCTCGTTTGGAGCCGAGAAGGGGAGAAAATATTCTCGGTTATTCAGGCTACCCGCACGTTAAAGCAATAACAAATACATAAATCGTCCACAAATAGCGTCCCTTATAAGCTTATTCACCCAAAACTTTATAAAAGAAGTCATGTTTGTGTTCAAACTGAATAAACTTAGAAATGCCCATTATATTTTTCTCCTTGTTTGAATAATTTAATTTTTTTGTGGTTTTTTATAATATTTTGAATTGCAAGAACGCGTGATATTAAAGAAATGGGTGATGGGGGTGAATATCATTTGCAAAGACTTAGTCCAATCAATCCTTCTTATTCAAGTGTAATAATGTAACCTATAACGCTATTTTTACAATTTAATAAAACAAGCAATAGTGTAAATCTTTTCCGCGTGTTCGTTTTTTTTTTTTTTTTTTTTTGTTAAAACTAATAAAATTAAATGAATGCATAAAGTTACATATAACCATCTCATAGCCTTAGCTATGGCAGAATTGGAAGCTAATACCAAATAGCGGAAACAGCCGCTGTGTGCTAAAATTATTTTAGCTGCTTCTCACTGGTATGCTAAAATAATTTTAGCAAGCAGTTTAGAGTTATACTCACACTCAGCTTCTACAAGAGGTTATTTGTTTGCAACTCAGTTATGGCTATTATAGACTGATGAGTCCAAAAAAGCAGAGAAAAGCAGTTTCTGGATGCTGTACTTAAGCTGTCCAATATTTACTTTGAGTAATAATGTTTTATGGAATATTTTACACTAATTTAAAAATACAGTAAAATCTCGATTATTCACGAACGTCTCGGGAAAGAAACAAACACAATGAACTGATTTTTTCGTAAAAGCACGAATTTAAATTTTGTTTTTTTCTCAACATTTCTTACCCAAGACTGCGGGGTACTTCATCCAATAAATGATTTTACGTGAGCGTTATCGTAAATACCACTTCTCTGTAGATTTTATATGCTCGAGAACCTCAAATGCAAATTATTTTTTTATGCTCTACCTGTCGTCACTGTTTGTACATATCACGTTTTAAGTGTAATGCAATTTTTTTTAAGCAAAATACATTTTTATCTTCTTTACCCCGAATTTTATCCTTTTTTTCGGATTATCCACGATTTTCGTTATCCGCGATACCCGTGCCACCCAATTCCGCGGATAATCGGGAGTGTACTGTACAGAAACTAAAAGTATGAAAAATATTTTCTTCATTGTTGAAAGTATCTTGATAGGAATTACACTGCAAAAAATAAAATGTTCTTTTTACCGTATAATACAGCTAGTTTTATGGTAATAAACTGTAAAACCTCTGCTTCCAGTATTTTACTGTAAAAACAATTTTTTTTTTAATAGAGTAGTTCAAAAGTTTTGAATCGGGGCGTTGGACATCTTAGATTGAGTTCGAAAATGTCTATTGACCCGAATTTGACCACTGAGCAATCTAATTCTCTGAAAAATTTCTGCAAAACTACTCAAAAACTTTAAAGTTGAAAATTATGATTTGGAATGCCACACAGGGATGTAATTCTCCGGCGGCGATCAGAAAAATTGTCACGTGTCAATTTCCATTTTCTTTTCCGTCTTTCTTTCTTTCTTTTTTATTTCGTTCTATTCTTTTTCTCAAACATATTTTGTTTTTAAGTTTAAAATAAGAAATAACTTGTTTTGTGTTAAGGACTTTGGAACATTAAAATTCTGTTCAAGTCTACTATCAAAGTGCACAATAATGTACTCTGTATTCGGTTTAAAATATTTATATACTCTACCTGCTTTCAAATTCTTGGTCTGGGAATATTCCTTAAAAATTTATGCATAACATGAAAAGCTCATCACTACACCAGCACATATTAGTGACTCTAAAAAATAGTCATTCAACTTAGTTGTATTAGCTTAGTAAGTATTGGTTGAGCTGGTGCGGTGGTTTTTTTTTTTTTTTTTTTTTTCAGGGGGGGGGGGGGAGCTGGTTGCCACAAGTTTTGAAAATTCTCCATAAGTTCCCATGCTTTAACCATTTTGGAGTTTTCTTCAATTTAATCGTATCTTAAACGTTATTTCGTTCTTTTATGCTTTTGAATTTTCGCCAAATGCGATTTGGTGATGTATGAATCCAATGTGAACAGCAAGAAAGTATCGATTATAAACTTTAACCAAACCAAACCAAACTTACTGGGACACTCGGACACTCTAGTCCGCGGAGACTAGTTTTGGAAGTGTCCACTTACAGAAAATATATCTTAATTGAAAAATAAATAAGATATTAATATGTTTCACACAATTAATTCCATTTCTTGGAGCTCTTGGCACTATTAGCATTTATGGACTCCCCCCTCCTTTTCCTCCCTACCTCTGGAAAATTGATCTGCTCAACAGCTCAACTCAGTCTCTTGATCGGGCAATTGAGAGGTAAAAGTCAAATATGCATGGTTTTAAGCATTTAATTTAAAAATCGAAGCTTGAAAAAAAAAAAATGACCAGTTTTTAATTTTTTTCTCTCCCATGGTGATGGTTGCAATACGTTTTTGATAAAAATGACCGAAAGTGGCCGGAATGTTAAAATGAGCTACTGTCTATTTTCTAGTAGCTGAAGAAATCAGTTTTAAAAGATAGTAATTATTGCAGTGGAGAAAAAAGATACCCCTTAAAAGTATGCTTGCTCTTTTCGTATTGTCGAAGAATACCAGATTTAAACTTGCCTGTAATTTTTTCATACAATAATATCTTTGTTTCGAAGTCTTAAATTATACTTTGTTTTTCAGAGATGAACGTATGGGTGTTTTTGGGGTTGCTTTTTATCACGGCAACCGCCGCAGCCGCCAAGAAGTCGTCGGGTGAGTAACTATTTTATTTTATTAGGATTATAATGATGTATAATAAAAAAAATAACAGTTTGAAAAACTAATTTTCAGGGCATTTGCACTAAAACACTTACTTGTTAAAAAGGTGCAATAATATGTACTCTTATAGAATCAGAACTTCATCATATATGTGCTCACTTCTTTATTCTATTTTTGACAGGAATATGGGCATAATATTTGGATCAATACCGTCAGCTGGGGTAACATTAGCCCAAATCTAAAGATTTGTAATAGTTTTATCAGCGATATGTCTTTTGACATTGATTATATTAATTTTCAATACATCTTACTGTGTGAACAAACCTTGTATCATTAAATTAAAACCATATTGAGACCTCTCAATTATTTTGCAATATTATACTGCATTTTTTTAATGTTTGGGCCAAAGTTGCCTTGAATTGGGGAAACTTTGTCCCATACTTTTAAACCATATAAAACCTGTGATTAGTATAGGTTGGGCTAAAGTTAGACAAGATAAAATTATCACCAGACATATTAGTTTTTTGTTTTGCCTGCTTTTAATTCAAAAACAGCCATGAAATGGGGAGAAATAGGAATAATTGCCTGCTTTTAATTCAAAAACATCCATGAAATGGGGAGAAATAGGAATAAATGAAACAAACTTCATTTTAGGGAAAAAATATTGTATTGTATAAAAATATAATTCCAATTCAATTACAGGGAACCCATAGTCTGCCATTTTTATTAAATGTTGTTCGAAAACATGCTCCTCTTCATCACTAAAGATTCTTGCACGTCCTACAATTTTTTAATGAATCCCTTTAAGTTTGTTTTTTATTGTAGACCTAGGTATATTATACATTTTTTCTGCAGCTCTTTGGGTTAAGGCACCAGACTTAATAGCCTCTAAACACTCCTCTAACACTTCTGGTTTTCAATTGGCGCAATTTCTTGTACCAAGAGGTTTTATCCGGTTTCTCGGCATTTTTCCTGCAAAAAAATCCAAAAACTAGTGCTTAAAATAATAATAAAAATATTTTAAGTGGTTTTGTTAAACAATCTGCTTATAAAATAGGTACCAATCAAGTTTTATATCGAAAATAATGTACCTTAGGGTAACTTTGGCCCAGCCACCATCTTGGGCCAAAGTTACCCCAACTCTGGGTCAAAGTCGTCATGAAATAATAAAATCGAATTATTTTGTAAATAACAAAGGTAACAGCATTATTACACTAAAAATACTTGAAACGATTGAATATATGATATCGTCATACACTTACCTACAAGTAGCTCTTCAAGAATTAGCGTTCACAAGTAAAAGTTGAGAGACAACAAATTTTACCACTTTCTCAAAGTGAAGATGGAGCAGCACTAGAGTGAATATGAAATATAGAAATAACGTCCACTTCATGAACAGTCAAGCCAGTGGTGCTACCTATCCAGTAAGGCATTGTCTAGGCCGATAACTCATCATTATGATTACAATACATTACAACAAAACTTTTTCTAACTTTGGGCCAATGTTATATTCATAGGGCCAATCTTACCCCAACAGACGGTAATAAAAAAAAGTGCCGAAGATATGTTAATGGGCCTATCCATGACATAATCAGTATTTAAGTATCCCAATACCCTCAAATATTACTCGCTAAATTTAGAGCTGCGTTCGAATGGAAAAGTATTTACGGACAGTCCGCAAATGATGTCACGCTTTGAGGGGGAAGGGATGTTAGTGAAATTGTGACACTTTGTGACAAGGGGGAAGGAGAGGGTCACGAGAAATGTGATATCACGTATTTTTTAAATAAGAATATACCTATAAAAAATAGCGTGACCTGTGACAAAGGGGGAGATGGTCAAAAATATTGAAAAAGATTATTTTTATCTAGATATTTTAGCACTATAGTTTTTGAATCAGAAACATTAAGTCTGCCTTTTATTCACAACCTTAAACAGCGCAATAAAAATGAAGAATAGAAATAAATTTATAAAGAAGAAAAAATCCAAATTCCTAATAAACTTAAGAATATACTGCTTAAGCAATTAAGTACAAACGCAAACTCTAACCATTTGCTTAAACTTCTGAAAATACTGATCAGTATGTATTTTTATCATCATATAACTGCATGAAAAGTCCGTATCGTAATTTATTAATTTATTATTAAAATGATCGTGCGCGTAAGAAAGGTTAATTGAATATATTTAATGGAGAATGAAAGCTGTAAAATTTAGAATGTAAAAACTTTCGTAGTATTATATTTTTTCATTCTTTTCGGAAGCATTGAATCTGTTCTTTTATTCACATCCTTAAACTAGACAATAAAAGTGGAGGGGGGAAATCAAAATTTTAAATAAATTTCAGAAGACACTGTCAAAGCAATGAAATACAAATGCAAACTCTAACCAATTGCTTAAACCTTTCCTTGAATCAAAAGCATCCTATCTATTGTTCAGTGTTCGTACAAATCCTTATACTACAAAAGAAGCTGAATTGGTTTTGAAAGAAAGAGCATGCATAAAACTTATGTAAAAAAGATTTATTTCCTACGTACGATCGATTTATAAAACGCAGCCAAATGCAAATTTTTAGAAAAACTGCTTTATCGTTTTGTAAACTGCGAAAAGAAAGAAATCTTGTACCCTAAAGGAAGCTTTTAAGTTTGATTTTACTAGAAGAAAACAAAGTTCTGTATAAAAAAAAATATTGGAATGTTTGCATAAAATTGGGGGCTTTAGAGAATTCGTAGAATAATTTCCGCATTTAAGATAGCGTGGGTAGACCTGGATTAAGACTTTTATCCACAAGTTGAACGAAATAAACGGCTTGCATTGTTGACATTAACGGCTTGAGCATATGAAAAATGATGTCAAGTGTAAATTGTTTCCAATAAAGAACTGCCTTATCATTTAACAGTTCAGATTTTCACTCATAACTTTTCTGAACGACTTCTGTCTCATGGATTTTTCTCAAAATCGAAAACGTTATCTTAATCGTTTCGCAGGGAATGGCCGAGTTAACTCGGCGCTTCAAAATGCCTTTTCCGGAATGCAAATTGATTGAACGTTTCATCCGAGTTAAAAAATCTGAGAAGGAGAGGGATCAAAATTTTGTCGTAAGTTAAAAATTATGCACCACATGCTTACTTAAAATAAGGAACTCTGTGGGGTATGGATATATAAGTTTCTTTTCTGTTGTTTTCGTCAAAAATATTGTCATAATAGAACCGAGATTTTATTCAACTGATATAGTGTGGAGAAATGTCCGATTTATTACTAGCTGGAAAGGTTGTAGCGCCAAAATGTTGTCAAGTTTAAACTTTTAAAAGCAAATCTCCATTCCCAGTAAAAAGCTGTGTTTCAGAGTGATTTAAATAAATAATTATAATTAAAATAGTGCACTGATGCATGCCTGTAATTGAAAATGTTTTATCCAAATAAAACTATAAGTTAAAACTGTTTTAATATATATAATGTAGACAGCTTAAAACAGAGACATTTCATTTAAAAGCCTTTTATTTCAAGTATAATCATCTAAAAATGAATTTAAAACACTGAAATTGTTTGATAATTCACTACTCGCCGTATTCCTTGAATCGAAATAAGCTATCAACGGTAGTACATTAAGCACAAGTCTTGTTTATTTATTTATTTAATTAGTGCAGTTCTGGTAATTGCAAACGAAGCTCTTGAAAACTCTATTCACCATCACTGACGTTGAAATAAATGAATTACAATGTGCATTCAAACAATTTACTTGGAAATATATTTCAAAATGACTTCGACATTTTTCAAAACCTTTAGATACGTGTTTACTCGTTTCTTGGAAATGCTTTCACAGTGGTGCGCATATATTTTTTTTAGCATTTGCGTTTAATGATTGTGCCTAATTTTAATTGTTTTAATTAATATTTACGTATAGTGACTGGGTATGATTACTAAAGCGTTTTACTTCTGCGAAGCACCCTGTTGGATATTTTCTCAGATTCGTTTATGCTCAAGTGATTATGTACCTAAAAATATTTTCGTACCCATTGCAAATTACAAACTGAGTTTATCTTAAAACCTCATCATATCCTCAAATTGGAAAACAAAAAAAAAAAATAAATAAATAAATAAAAAATTCCCTGCGTTCGCAGTAAAAATGGAGACAGTTCATTTTAGACCCGTTTTTACTTATGGATATCGAATCATAACAGTATTTTAGATCTACTCACCAAACACACGTCTAACTTACCTCATTCCGTTTTTTTAATTATTATTTTCATCCTTAATTAAATAATTTCTCTTTGTTCAGAAAATCAATTATTTTGTACACTTTAAGCAACACACAAAAAATAGTACCAAAAAAGCACACCCACAACACAGTTATCTTCCGAGCAAAGCATCTTAGGAATTTCTCTCCAACTTCCTTCCGCATTTGTCCAACCCAAATCTCTCCTCTCTCCAAATTCCTGGACATTAGTCACGGAGTTAAAGGGCATTTATTCCTGGCCATCATCAGCGCTGAGTAGAGTTTCCCTTATTGATGGCTGTTTTCTGTCTTAGATTATCGGACGGCCTACGCCTGCGAAGGCAGTCAATTGCACATTACCTGCGAGGAAGGATATCTGATTCGACTCATCCGAGCCAACTATGGCCGGTTCAGCATCAGCATCTGCAACGAGCATGGCAATTTGGAGTGGAGTGTGGATTGCACGGCCCACCTTTCCTATATTGTTATTCGTGAGAGGTAAGTGAAACCCTGGATTGGTTTTCTATTCATATCTTGCTGATGGAAGCGATTGTTTCTAAAGGGCGAAATTAAAATAATTGTTTTTTTTTTTTTCATAATGGTGTAATAGTATCTTTAATTTAAGTAATACAACTATGCACATGCACATTTCTTGCTGCATAGAACATTTTTTTTTTTGGTTTCATATATAATGGTAATGCTTTCAAAATATACGCTTTATACGTGGTCTTTCTGCACATTTAATGTGATATAACAATCTGGAAAAAAGTGAAACCCTGGATTGGTTTTCTATTTAAATCTTGCTGATGGAAGTGATTGTTTCTAAAGGGCGAAATTAAAATAATTGTTTTTTTTTTTCCCCATAATGGTGTAATAGTATCTTTAATTTTAAGTAATACAATTATGCATATTTCTTGCTGCATGGAATTTTTTTTTTTTTGTTTTGGTTTCATATATAATGGTATAGCTTTCAAAATATACGCTTTATATGTGTTCTTTCTGCACATTTAATGTGATATAACAATCTGGAAAAAAGTGAAACCCCTGATTGGTTTTCAATTCAAATCCTGGTGATGGAAGTGATTGTTTATTAAGGCCGAAATTAGCGGGTGCCTTCCGCCATTTTATTTAATCTGCTATAAAATATATATATTTTTTTAATATATAATGATGTAATAGTATCTTTAATTCTAAGTAATACAACTATGCACATTTCTTGCTGCATAAAACATTTATTTTTGTTTCATATATAATAGTATGGCTTTCAAAATATACGCTTTATATGTGTTCTTTCTGCACTGTGTGATATAAAAAATTGGGGGAAAAAATGGTGAAAACTATACGTTTATGTTGCATAGAATAGTTAGCTAAAAAGCATAGAAATATAAAAAAAAGAACCTTTTGAATAAATGAATAATATGAAAACAATGTTTTAAAACCAGGCTTCAATCCTAAATTAGAGAAAATTTTAATTTGCCAAGAAAATACCCCCCCTTCTTTTATATCGATTATCTTGAGTTAATACAAAGCGTTTTTCTAATGTGCTAATAGTTTAGTTAAAAACATACTGTATATATTTGCAATAAAATGTTCACTGATATATTCATTTATGCATTTTTGTTTTTATCGATAGATACAAAAAGCTGTTTGCTTATGCTTATAATAAAAAATGACTGAACAACTTTTCACAAATGCTCTTTATAGTTTTTAAACATGCAAATGTGATGGAATTAAACCAGTTTCATACAGAATTAAACTCTAAAATGTTAGCTATCGTATGTAAAACATTCTTTATAGTTAAAGAAAATCAGAACTAAGCACAGAACTTCGTAACTAATTTTGAATTTTAGATTTCATTTTTTTTTATTTAGATGAATGGATGGATGATTAAGTTATCCGCATGATATTAATTAATATACTGTGGTGAAATTAGGAGGTGACGCTGCCCTCGTTTTTAAATTGTCTTTTTGTGTTTATTTAAAGCATTTTTACTTAGGGGTTGTCCGCAAATGAAGTCACACTTTAAGGGGTGAAGGTTCTTGAAATTGAGAGTTTGTAACAAGAAGGAAGGAGGGAGTAACAAAAATGTTGACGTCGCTCATTTTTATGATGATACTCTTATTAAAAATGGCATGACATGTGACAAGGGGAGGGGGGTGTCAGAATGTTGAAAAAAAGTATTTACTATTAATATACTGTGTTGAAATGAGAAGGTTAGGCTGCCCTCGTGTTTAAATTGCCTTTTTGTTTTCATTTAAAGCATATTTACTTACGGGTTCTCCGCAAATGAAGTCACGCTTTGAAGAATGAAGATTCATGAAATTGTGAGTTTGTAACAAAAAGGGAGAAGGGAATTACAAATTGTTGACATCGCGCATTTTTATGAGGATACTCTTATGAAAAATGTCATGACATGTGACAAGGGTTAAGGGGTGTCAGAATGTTGGAAAAAAAAAAGTGTTGACGTAATTTATAGCTAACCCCTTACAAAAATAAAACTTTTTCCCACTGCCAGCAAAACTGAATACTTACAGCATACAACTTGTTTTTCTTGAACTTAATGCTTTCCGATATTGGGTGAGCGCTCAAATGCTTTAAAGCACTCTTTAGGCTATGACTTGGCTTAAAAATTGCACATGAAACATGCATTGAAATGCTGCAAATCCTGGTGAGTAATATTGATTTTCAAAGAATATGCAGTTGTTGAGGGACTACTCAGTAACTCAGAACATTTTCTCGAACATAGAATTTTTTTCTTTGAAAATATCCAGTTCATTTCTACGTGACAGAAAAAGCCGACTTACAATGTGTGAACAAATTGCAACTTTTTCTTTTGAAGCATAATTAAAGTGAAGGCATCCGGGCCTGTGAAAAGTAATAGTGAAAATACTCCTTCTTACACACTTAGGAAAAAATAAGAAATCGGAAATTTCGTTTTATTGGACGCTTGAAAGAATTTGACATCCCTTTTTATCGGAAAGCTTTCGCTATGAAAGGAAACCTTGAAAATCATTGAAGGCTCTATTGTGAGCCGGCGTGCCATCTATGAAACATTTATCTCGGAGCGGTTTCTATTGACTGATGTTTAATAAAGAACTTCTTTCTATTTCTGTCCTAGATGTAATCTGATGTCGAACTGTATCGTGAGTGCATCCAGTGATATCTTTGGTGATCCTTGCGTCGGTACATATAAATATCTGGAAGTGCAATACCAATGCGTTTTAGGTAAGTTTTTTTTATGTTTAATGTATAAATTCTGTTTAACTCTACGACTTATGAACAAAAACCATACGAGCTTAAACTGCTCAATTAAAAAAATAATAATAATGCATTAAAAATGTGTGAATTATTATTATTATTTGAAGCATTTACTCGCTACAAGCTAATGAATAATTCTTAAAAATGTTAGCTTGTGGTGTGCTCCTAAAATTAAAAAACAGAATTTGGCTTTAATACAACTGTGGTTTAAAATCCTACAATGAGTTTAGATCATATATTTTTCAAAATTTGGATCAAAACTAACCAGTGAGAAAATTTCAAACAACTCATAGCAGTCAACCCACGATCTTTGCGTTTCTTGCGCAACGCTCTATCTAAATCACGCCACTGCTATTTAGTTTTCGGATGCTATTCATTGAAGTGATGTGTTGTAAAAAAAGTTTTTCTGACAAACTGAAAAATTAAAAAAAATAAACATATTTTAGACAGTGGGTTAATTTTTCGTCAATAGCAGGCACGATAAGCTTTAAAATGGAGGGAAAATCATGGAATTTGATAAAGAAATAAGAAAGTACTTGCGTGGTAGCAGAAAAACTGGCTAAGGAAATAATATGTAAAATACTAATGAACTACTGGGCTAATGAACTATGTGAACAAAATGTTAACCATAGCATAAGGTAGCCTTTGGCCGGAGTCGTTTAAATGTGCATGTCCTGTCGGTTCACATAAGTCACAGGAAAATGTTTAAAGCATATATAAGTCTACTATTAAAACAAGATATAATAAACATTTTAATCAAAGCAAAATTTCCCGGTTTCTATTATCTTCCAGCCAGTGTAAACATAATTGCTATTCCCGCAGAATCCATGACAACTTTTTCTAACTCATCCGTCAAGAGAACTACTACAACAACAACACCGTCGACTGCACGTCCTCCAATCATAATTCCTATAACTCGATCTACAAAGCCTACAGTTGCAACAACACCATTCAAGTTCTTCACAACAACTGAAGCGACGAGGTCGACTACTACTAAATTTACTACTATTAGTACTACTACTACTAAGACGACGACGACGAGTACGACGACAAGAGCGCCAACTTCTGTGATAACTACTACAACAGTAGCTCCTAGTAAGTACATTTTGTGGCTTATTTATTAAAAATGCATTCAAAATTGTATTCCGTTGGTTATCCAAATTCCGGTTAAGCAAAGCTCATGGATGACCGAAGTTATATTCTGGTTATAATAAGTTTGTTTCCGATCGATTGAGGATTAATCCAGTAATTCTCAACTTGCTGGACACGCCTCCTTGAGGGGGGAGGGGCATGCATCCGCGAGATCAGAGTCATATTGAACTTAAATGCACATTATTATTTAATAAAAACTGTAAGGATGCATTATTTAGTTAAAAACAAAAACAAATTTTAGTTAGTGCGTATTTTTGGTTAAAGTTATTCTGTAGTGTCAGAGTCAAAATACTCACAATGCATTGTTATTTATTTTCGTTTTGATGAAGTGGAGGAGGGCAATAAAAATTAAGATTGTCTCGTCAAAAGAGTTTTGCTTCTGCGCTCTTTTTCTCATTGTATCTCGTTGTGAGGCCGCACAGAGGCAGCAAATTCTACTTAAACTAGTAAAAATAAATAATTAATAAAATGAAAACGCTATTCAAAAAATGGTTTGTTGTTGGACCTCTTCTATGTAATACTTTTGAATAATTTTCTTCAAACAGATTTTTGAATGATTTTCTGGAAATAACCTGACGACACTATACTTATGTTTATTTTCTTGAGAGATAAGGGAGGCTGGCCCCTTCCCCTAAATCATTGGTAGGCGGGGTCCCTGGTAGCACGGCATGCTACTTACATCATCAACCATCAAACCCACATTATCACATCTTCACCTTGACTCGGCGAAAGTACGTAGATAAGGGAGAAGTTTTGGGACCCCCCCCCCCTCAACATGATCTATTATATAATAATTGAGATGCGTAAAGAAGAAATAGGAAATTAAATAACAAATTACATTAAAAAGTAATGAAATAATATTAAAAAAAAGAAACTATTAAGTTTTAATCAAGTGTTTCTATTCGTGTTCCGCCCACACAAGTAGGTAAACCGCTAGTACTTTCAATATCACCCCCTCTCCCCCTTATTATAGAAACCCATGACAACCCTCAGTTCGAAAAAAAATAAATTAAAAAAAAAAGGGGGGGAGGGGATAGATTTTTTTTTTGTTTGAGAATCAATATATCATGAAAATCATAGCAAAATGGAGAAAAACACGTGGGCTGCCGAAAAGTGCTTCAAACAGAAGAAAAATTCAAATGCCTTAAATACCCCATGTGTCCCAAATAAGCTCATATTCTTTTTTTTTCCACAGCAAATGTCAATACTCTCCAGTCATTTTAGATGAAGTAATAAAAATAACAGTAATATTCAAAATCAAAAATGCGTTTGTCTTTTCTTAGGATTTCATTTATATCATAATGTAAAAACTACACCACCTGTGACTACATTCAACAAGGATGACCATTGTCCTCCAACACATTCCAAAAATTTAACTTGGGAATGGACCAAAGCTGGAACAGAAATTGTTCAAAAGTGCCCTGGTGGCACATTCGGTAAGTTCATGCATTTAAATATTAAAAACTCAGTAAAAAAAAATGTTTGGGAAACTTCTGTAATTGGAATTAAATTACCTTTTTTCCCCAGTGCTGTTATTGCTACAGAGTCAATAAACTACTTCAATATTATACTTTTTTTGAACTTCTAGAGAAATACCTGGTGACCGTGTTCAGTGACCGTTTGTATCGTTGTAATCGTTAAATTTCCATTTTTAACTTTTTGAATATTCAATTGTAAAATTGAAAGATGCTTAAAAATATTCATTTAAGTTCATCTTTATTTCAATGTTTACTATTTGATAACGTGTAACGGTTATAGAAAAAAAAGTTTCGATGCATAGGACAATATTTTACAGCCCAAAAACGAGAACCGCATAATTAATTTCCCCTGTTCTTTTCTATAAAATTGCAATTGAGAATTAAATCGCGGAAGTTCTCTAAATCAGAAAAAAAATTGTCATATTTCCCACAGCGAAAAAGCTATACTGCCGTGCTAAGCACAAAAGTCGTATCTGCAGTTTTTAACGAAATTGAGTTATCATAACCACATGGTTCTTTGTGACGTATTTTAAATAAATACCAAATCATATATAGTCATTTGAAAACGAGAAATATTTTTAAAAAAAATTCTGAACAACTTTTATCTGAATCAAATGCATGGTGGCGCAAAACTTTTAAGAGTAATATCTCAGTTTGAGCTTCACTGCAGATACCACTTTTGCGCTTAGCACGACAGTATATACATGTAATGCTTACGCACTATAAATGTGTCGCATATAATAAAAACAAAACTCATTCTTTTAAATATTATTATATTTGGAGGAAACTGCTAATTATTTTTAATAATTTCCCTTTACGTTTTGTAGGAAAAAAAATATTCGTCTTTTTTAAAGTCTTATTTCTTCAAAACTTATTCTAGTGGGATGGGCGATGCAACTCTTAACAACTTGCGCTCATTCAACGCTTGCGCTGGATATAAATTTTTAACCATCCATCTCTAACTTGTCCGATGTGATCTTTTTTTTTTGTATAGTAATTTCTTTTACAGTTCTGTGCAGATTGCTTGTAAAGCGCATGGTGTAAATAAGCAGATCGTATCTACATCATTTACATAAATAAGAATTGGATTTCATTTATGCATTGCAAAAAAAATAAATGTACTATTGCTAAATTGTTTGTTATTTGTTGTAATGCAATAAAACATACATGAAGTTACAACAACTGCGCGTTATTTTCACATCGCGTTGCTATGAACGCCGACGTCTTTATTATAAATTGCAAATTCAGGAGACGGGCATAACACCCGAAGTTGCGCAAGCGTATTCCAAAACCCTTAACTTCTTAAAAACTTTGAAGCAAGGTAATAACTAACGCAACGTTGTTAAAACGAAAAAAAAAAAAAAAAAAAAGTCAGGTCGAAAACGGTACGGGTAACGTTGGCAAATATTTTTTTGATATGATTTGTCAGCGATTTTTGAAAGGTTATATTAATAACTAGCCGGGTACCCGGCTCTGCCCGGGATTCAGTTTTAGTAGGGTGTTTTAGTGAAACTCATTTATAAGTTTTTCAACATTAAAGTGCACATCTATACATAAATGGCTACTTCTGTAAACAATGGCTATTTTTTGTGTCTGGTGTCCGTGTGCACATGAATCCAGGCTGTATTAAACTTAAACTATGTAGCTCCCAGAATAGGGGAAAAAAAAAAGGATTTTTTTCTGCTAATACGTTAAAGCCCAATTGGTGAAAACATCTTATGTAATTCAGAATTATTTTTACTACGAACACTTTCTATTTTCTAGCTCTGGCCAAATTCTCTTTTTATTTAGCCCCGTTAGCGTTTGTTGGCATAGATGAATGTAAAAATCCCAAGAAAGCATTAAATTACACACTTAATTCAGAGAGCCCTTGGTTCAAAATTTTCATTATGATTACTATTAATATTGCTGTTGTAAGGCATCAAATTTTCGCAACAATGGGTTGAAAATTTAATCATTTAATGGGGAAATTTTATGAAATTTACTGTTTTCCATAACTTTTTCAAACAAAGTTTTTTAGAAATAAATTATAGCCTATCCTGATTCCTGTTAATGTAGTTAATCTACGGTTAAAAAAATGGTTAAACTCGGTTCAGTAGTTTTGAAGATTATCCCGGACATACATAAGTAGTCATTTATGTATATAGATTTTTGAAACGTTACGCCTTTTTTTTTTTTTTTTTTTAAGAAGCATCAACGCTCTTGAGGATATGGAGTATGAAAAAAAAAAAATGTCTGCGTCGCTTAAAAGGCGCAATTTAAAGACTGAAGATGTATTAAAAGAGTATCACTAAAAAATATTGATAAGTACATGATAATACATACGTTGCTGTATTTCGCAAACAGAAAAAAAAAAGAGAGACAGAAAGAACACAAAAGGTTATCTCAGTAGAAAATCACGCACCATGGGTGTCACTTATGCGTACTGAGGGTCAAAAATTACACACCATGGACGTCACTTATCCTTACTGAGAGCAGGATTCCGTTAAAAAAAAAAAAAGAAAAGGCCTTTTTTTTTGGAAATTAAGAGGGATGGGGGGGGGGGAGTATTTTCGTAGCAAATATTTTTTTTTTTCATTCAGAAGAAATTAATTGCGACACTTTTTCTTCTATACGAACTAAATAACAAACTTAAACCTAAAAGAAATTTACTCAGTGCTGTTTTGAGAAATGCTCATTGTGTTTGCAGTTGCTAAATTGCCGAATTTGTCTACAAACGATATGTTTTGCGCTGCGTGACTTTTTTTTTTTTTTTTTGTGATTGAGGAATTTGCTTTTTTTTTTTAAACAATTGATGAATTCAGCGCGCATTAGGAGCAGTTGTGGGAACTCGTTTTCATTTGCGTATTTCATTCAATTCAAATTTAGGGATATATTTCGCATACTAAATAAAACTGTTTGAGCTGCATTACTTCTTGCTGGTAAAATATATACAGTGAACTCTCACTTATACGCCGCCTCATTTATGCACCTTTTTCACTTATACGACGATTTTAAATGGTCCCAGCACATTCCATAGCAAAATAATGATAGTATCATTCGTTTATGCGTCGCTCTATAGATAAATATTTCACTTATGCGCCGAATTTCCCCTAAAATTAAAACAAATTTATTTATTTTCTTTAAGAAATTAGCATTTTTCTTCCCTTTCCTCTTAAATCTTTCGCCTTTATTGCTCACGGAAGGCATTTTTTCCGCATGAACTAGAGTTTGGAGAGGGACAATTATCCATTATGCATCGTTTTAGAGGGAACAGCTTGTAATTAGGTATGCTACAATTTTTGTTTTCTCTTTATCATTGTAGTTTCGTTACAGTAATTGCCAAACCGTACTAATATGTCCCTTTTGTATAGAAACTTCTTATTCATTCTGTCATTAGAACCTATGTTGCGTTTTAGTCCTGCAAATAGGCTTGTTCGCTTATACGTCTCTCTCACTTATGCGCCTTTTTCTATTGGTCTCTTGAGCCGGCGCATAAGTGAGAGTTCACTGTATTAATATTTCAATATTACTTAATTTCAATAGGATATTTATTGCAATAATTTTATTTATTACCGTACTTATTCCAATTATTCTTTCCGTACTCAACCTAATAAAATGAACCTTTTTTTTCCTTACATTACCTTTTACTTTTAAAAAGAGAGGAGCTTATATTTACTTAATTTTCTTTTTTTTAATTTTTCGCTCTCTCTCTGTCTTTGCTCAAACCTTCTAAACCCTAGTTAGAACTTTATAACCATTGAGCTAAAGGAAATATATCTGTAGCTTCAGCTGAAGACCCCCCCCCCCCCCTCTTTTTCTCTCGTAATGGCAAAACCCCCGACTTTGGCAATGGTAAAACTGCCAAATTAAAATAGCTCTCAAGCACTTATTTATTTTCTAGTTTTTTAATGGCAATTCTTGAGATGTAATAACAATTTACAAATTCGATTTTATTTCCGAGCAAACGCTTATACTTTATTACAAAATGGAATTTTTTTCCCGATTGCGATTCCAAACTTGAGTTCTTCTAATGTAATAAAGAAGACGACAAGTTTCGAAAATGCTAACTCGGACAGCGTATGATCCTAATTAAAAAATTTATTCCCTTAGAAGGAAAAGAAAGGGGGGGGGGGGATGAAATATTTTATGACTCTTAAAGTTATTTCGAAAATTCTGAATATTATTTCACAGATGTATATGATAAAGCTGCAATAAATTTCTTGAAATATGTTTGGTTGTAAACTTTTCTAGGTGCGTAGAAAATCTTTTAGAAAATGTCTCCGATTGCTCGATGTTTGATATAACGATTTGTTGGGAAATTGACGCTTGCGATTTATAAAATAATTTTTAAATTTAGTTGGGAATTAACTCTGATCAGAAAACAAATGTTGCGATTTTTAAACAATTGAAATACTCAATCCGATTTCTCAATAATATAACTACGGCCTGCAGGTCGAAGCTGGCTCATAAAATCTTTATATTTGACCCATTCCTGGTATATACACTCAGGCACATTGAAAATAGCGACCCAAGAAGAAATTGTCGGATTGATCAGCGACTGCGTCTACAGTGGTGCCATGCCAGATCAATGTGGAATGTCACAGATTGGCAAAAAGTTGTGCTTAGCGATGAGTCTCGGTTTGTTTTAGGGACTGATGATAAAAGTGTACGGATGTGGAGGCGCTCAGGTGAGCGGTACAATTCCTCCTACACTGTTCTACGTCACACTGCCCGCACAGCTGATGTAATGGTCTGGGGGGCCATATCCTATGATAGCCGGTCCAATCTAATTGTGATGCGTGGAAACTTAACCGGCCAACGTTACGTTGATGATATTCTTCGACCCCATGTAGGACCTTTCCTAAATGGTCTCCCAGGGGCAATTTTCCAGCAAGATAATGCTCGTCCGCATACAGCAAGAGTTGCTCAAGACTTCCTACGTCATTTTCAGACTCTTCCATGGCCGGCCCGCTCCCCCGACTTATCCAATATAGAGCATGTGTGGGATTAGCTAAAACGTCAGATACCATCGTGTCACTCTGTGCGTGATTTGGAGTTGGCTGTTACTAATTTGTGGGCCCATCTGCCTCAGGACAACATCAGGCGTCTAATCAACTCAATGCCGAACCGTGTGGCGGCATGTATTGCAGCTAGAGGTAGTCCAACGCGCTATTGAAGTTGCTCTGTATTTGTGTCCTTGCACACCCTGTATTCGTTCAATTGCCTTGATTTTGAGATCAAGTGAATCTCTCATCTGTATCATTATGTGTCTTAAATTTTATTTCAATCCGATGCTTTCTTCTTGGGTCGCTATTTTCAATGTGCCTGAGTGTACATTAAATATTTATGCATTATTTAAATCCTTCAACTTATTGCATACAAACCCTTATAGAAAATTATGAAAAATATTTTGGATACTGAAACTTTAATAGAACTATTCGTAGAGAAATCTGGCGAATGCTATTTACACAATTTTATATTTTTTTTAAATTAAAGTAAAAGAATATTACCTTGATAACAAAAAGAACTACCGTTTGTAGATTAAGAATATAGATGATTAATTGAATAAATATGCGCCATAATTGCACTAATGTTAAAATTATCACTAAAAATATTTCGATGATCGCTGAATAATTAAGATAAGAGTGAATAAGATAGACAGTGTTCCAGGTTAACATATAAGACCCATATTTTTGCAATCGTTCGTCCTAGATGCATACTTCCAATTGCAAAAATTCTCACCATGAGGAACAGAGTTAAGATGCTAAAAGTTTGAATCGGGGGAAAAAAAGTGAAAAAATACGATATCTAACTTTTCATGCGAACTTCCCCTATAGCTCGCATTTATAAAAATAAATCTTCATTGAAAAACAATTCCAACACAAAAAATGTGAAAGATTTGCGATTTAAACTCAAAGAGATGTTCGAGCTCAAAGTTTTAAGGACCTTCACAGAAAATGAGATCAGAACGTATTGCCCTTTCAGTAGAATGAGCGGTTGTCATTCCACTGAAATTATACTTTATTATAATAAAAACTTATGTTTGTTAATCTTATGCAGAGATGATCCAGTTTTCACTAATATACTAAGACAGTGATTAAAATTTTGTAAAAAAAAAAAAAATAACGAAATAATAAAAGCTAATTTTTAAGGGGAAGGAGGGAGGAAAATCACAAGAAGTCATTCTTTTATTATCTTTTGTTGATTACGAAGAAATGAATTTTTGCTGAAAGCAAAAACAGATCGATTTTTAAATCACAACAAAAGCCATGGAGGCTAGATTAGTCACCTACGCCGACTCGCGCAACCTGCCTACGGATAGATGTACACCGCCTTCGTCGGTATACTTCGAGTTTTCATCGCAGCACATCTCTGAAATCCTTCCATTCCCAGCAGTGTTCTTCGAAGGCTCTGCCCCATTTGACGCTGCATTACTTATGTAGCGATAAATTTATTTTCAGCATCTTTCGCCTCTAGAAATATTCCTTTATTTTCTGCAGCTCGCATTTCTTGAGCTCAAATTTTCCCCGGTCTACATAGTATCAAAAAACACGCTTTATTTAAGGATCTCGAAACATTTTCACTTCAAAGTGACGATACTTGAGCACTTACCAAGCAGAATCTGAAATTTCATTCAAGTCTTTATTATTTTTTAAAAATACTTCTGGGTTGACCGAAGAGGAGAAAAAAAAAGTTTTTAATTGATATCTTCGCTAATTAAAGTCGTAAAATTACTGAAAATTTACGAGTCTATCGATACCTGGTTCGATGATCAGTTCACTGGCGTTCGAGAGAAAGAAGGATGACCAGTGGCGTATATACACCTATGTGAGTCCCCCTCCGCAAGACTTGTAAGTGCACTCCCCTAGAAGAAAATTAATTATATTTAACTATGAAAAATATATTTTCGTGTAACTCAGTGCTATTTTTCTGGATCGTGCGCCCTGCCCTCCCCCGCGCTGCGGGGGTGCTATAATCGATACTGATAATGACATAGATAGATAATAGAAATATACTCTCATTTTTTATGATGTTAGATTAGCCTTTAACATAAGGCTCGATGAGTTAAACCATATATTTTTTTTTATACTGATGAAGATGCTTCTTAAGGAGATTGCAAAATCTCGATCAAAATAAAATGAATAAAATCGGAATTGCTGATTTTTTTTCTCTCATATGTTATAAAAACTTCCTTTCCACAGTAATTCTATTTTATTTATTTAAGAAAAATAACTTTTATCCTATTTTCAATGCACATTAGAGGCAATTGCCAACATTCAAATTATTTAATTTATACATTTAGTTAGCCATAATTGACTTTTTCCCAAATGCCATTCAGGGAACAATTTTTTCTATGCCATACCGTTGATTTGCAAGTTTTTTTTTCTACTTTTTAGTTAACTTTTTTTTTATAGCCAAAGAACTGATTTAGAAGCTACTGTAAATCAGTTCATAGTTATATGAATGAGTTTGAGTTAAATAAAAATACCATAATTAAAAATTGACATAAATTAATAAATACATTACTTGAAACATTTGGCCTCCAGGTTTGAGTTTACGATGATTTAACACAAAACTATTTGTTGAAAATGTGCTAACATCATAATTTAGTTATCATAATATTTTAGGTGAAGCCAGGTGGAAATGTGGTGAAAACCCAGTTGAATGGTTTCCTGATGTTCCTGATTTAAGTGATTGCAGTTCCCTTTGGGTGGATAACTTGAGATCTAGAGTGAGTTTATTACTTGCAGACGTTTCTACAGTTTAATAAAAAAAATTGTAAGCTACTCTCAATTAAAAGTTAAAACTACAAGATGACGCTGACATAGTAATACCTAGAGCATTGGTAATATGAGTTTTTAATTTTTTGCGTACATGCATTTTTCGACTTTGATCGAATAAATAGCTAACGGAGACTTTCTTTGCTTGTAAGTTGTTTGCATTACGTAGCCTAAATTACCGTTTACGCGTTTTAGGATAAGTGAAATAAACAACCCAACAGGCAAAGAACAAGTAATGTGCATTTTTTAGCGGACTATAATCCCAATTTAAAGGAGAAATCTTTGTTTTCGATAAATTTTAACCATTGCTTATAATTTAGCACCTGAAAATGTATGTAAAAGCAACTCTGTTTTTTGCCATCGTACTATCCGCAGATTATACCGGGCTTTTTCTTTCTTCAAGCCGGTTTTAGTATGCGCTTGTACGCCACCGCGGATAATACACAGGAAAATATGTTGTTCTATGTTTCTTTCGATTCATCCATTTTCTAACCCAATTTAAAAGTTTTTCGTCTTACTTCAGTGCAGCCCTTGCTTGAAAGACAAATCTATAAATGGAAAACTTTTTGAAAGTAACTGTAAACTGCATTTACACAATTGTTATTTCATGTTATACGTACATTTTCATAGAAATGCAACTAATTAGCAGCGAAGTATTTTCATTTCCTAAAATGTTTTCAAATAAAAAGAAATAAAAGACAGTTAAAAAAATGCATTCTTCTTAAATTTAAAACTGTACTTAAACAACCAATTTTTTTCTTTTAACAATATAGGTAGATGGCGGTGACTCTGTTGTCAACATTGCCGCTGAATTATCTGTGATGACTCATCGAAAACCTTTGTATGGGGGAGATGTCAGGCACGCAACTGAAATTCTTCACAGACTTGTTTCCAAAATGGCTGACAAGATGAAAGATATTGCAGATGACAAACAACGACACCAGCTGCTAAAAGAGTTGTTAGAGGTAAAACCTTTTTTTTTTTGCCCTTTTCCCTGTATTGGTTCCCACCACGGCATGACTTTGCCATTGTTATACAAGTATAGGATCTCAATTTCGGAATCGCAAAATCCGGAAGAACACTCGTAACTTTTTCCCCAAAATTAAACGAAATAATAATCAGTAGAAAAATACAGTCTTGACAAATTTGGTACCCTTCGACTATTATACTTGTTGAAAGCACATTATCTGCATTTCTTCGATGCCACGTGCGTTATGCGTAAAGTACGTGTTTTGCTGTAATTGTGCAGCTATCTTTTAGCATCCGCTTTCAGTTAGCAATGATTCTTATTATTTTCTCATAAGCGTGCAATACGAAGCTTATTGAACGAAAATACAAAGCTATTTTCGCTATAAATATAATTTGTTGTTGCACTAATTGGCATATTGCATGTGATAAAAAGTAAAACTCGTGGGTTTAACGCGGCTTCAAATCATGTCCGACTTTTTTTTTTCTTTTTTTTTAAGTGTACTTTCTTTGATGTTGTTAAAGAAATAAAAGAAATTTGGTACGGAACATTAGCGAAACTTGAAAAACGTGACAAATACCGCGCGCTACATAAAACGATATTTCCCCCTATTTTTTAAGTCATTATTAAAATCCTGAAATGCCGTGGTCCAGAGTATATATATACAGGTGCACATATGTGTATGAATATGCAGGCGCACTCAGCTCCCCAAAAGGTCGATGCCGCACCTAACGTGGAGAACCCCTGCATGAGAACTCCCCCAAGATGAGATCAAATCCCTCATATTACCTCGACCCTCCCTCTTTAAAAAATTTAATGGAGCAATCAGCACTAGGGACTTTCTCCCATAGGCACCCCTGAATATTTTCAAATTTAATAATTTCTGTGAAATTATTGTTTACGTGTCATTTAAATTTATAATAAAGCTACAGAATATGTGCAGTTAATTAGTGCAAACTACATGTACTTCTTCACCTCGCTAATCTGGGAGAGGAAAAAAATGCATTACTGTGGTTCAGTTTTTCAATTTTCACTGCATGAACTTCAATCAGCATGCTTCCCCCCCTCCCCATCTAGATTATTTTCTATTGGTGTGTAAAATCTTTCAGAGTGCTGGCGATGTAACAAGTAATTTATTAGAGGTGTCTCCATCATGGCATGAACTACCCGTCAGTGAGAGAAGAAACATTGCATCTACCCTTTTAGAAGCTTTGGAGAATAGTGGTTGGCTGTTAGCATCTGCACATAAATCAACATTTTTGTACAGGAAAGCTCTTCATAATATGTGTAAGTTTTTAAACTATATATTTGTTTAAACAATCTGCATTGCTTAATATTTCAGGGGTAATTATAAGGGAAAATGATTGTATACAATGCATTTCACCAGTTAGTTATTTCATGGAAGCGCTGGCAAAAAGCAACTGGCTTCAATAGCTCTGTTTAAAAGATAACTCATTGGAGTAGTAGATCTGCTAGGTCAATATCCAAGAAAATATAAATTTTATGCTGACGTTCATAATCAGAATTAATGAATTTTTTTTAAACTATTTTTTTCTTTTTTGTTTTCTTTTTATGCATTGATTTGTTTGCTTAAAATGTTTAGACTTTTTATTTCTGAAATGAATACAGTGCTCAAGGGTAAGTGGTATTTTTTGTATTTTAGTCATCATGTTTTTCTGTCAAAGTTTTTAGCTTGTGAGGTAAGTTATTTTTTAATTACTCTTTTAATAACTGGAAATTTTTCAGATTATTTCTTGAAGTTAATCAACTTACAAAACTGGCATTTTAGTTTTTATTGAAAAACAATTAGTTTTTGATGGAAATTTTTTTAACAACTTTCCTTAGAGCTCTTTAAAACTGTTGAAAACTCATTTTGAGGAAAATATTTACCTTAATACTTGGTAACAGAAAAAATACTTTGAGTGCATTTAACAGAAACAATTTTAAATGCATTGGCTATATTTTACATTGCCGATAATTTTTTGTTAAAATCAAATTATATGAACTAAAATGTGTATTTTGATATGTACTTTTTATCCAATGTATCTTAAGTTATTAAACACAAAAAACTACTGATAGAAAGAAAGTAAAAAGCCTGTGAAATTGTATTTCATACTTCTACTTTAAAGGCAGAGTTTTCTTAAATAAATTGTTAAGAGTTGCACTATGTGAAACAATACAGAAGAACATATAAATTCTTGAAAGGTGCAAATGTTGAGGTTCATTATGCTAAATGAATGGAAAATGCAATTAATGTTTGTGCAGTATAAACTGCATTATACATGTTTGTATCTTCAATGATAATAAGTTCTTAAGCGACTAATATTTTAATGTATCAATCTGATAAAATTTAGCATGACAACAACTTATTTTCCATGTGTAGTTCTTTCAGTACGAGTTTTAGAAGCGTGGACGGTTTCAGAAATTACTTTTCCATCAGCAGAAGAAATTGATGGCACCACATGGGAAGATTTTGGAGATCGTATTCATCTTCCCATGCAGGCATTGATGGGAACTGCTGCAAATGGTAATCATACTTTCCTTTTAATGTTCTTACAAAATCATACACCTTTATTCTGAAAAGCAAGAAAAAGCTATTTTATTGTGAAACATATTATTGTTGAAAAAAATTTTTTCTGAAAAAAGTTCTGGTCTGAAGAGATTGAACTGTGCTAAGATGATTCTTTAAATTATTATTTCTTAAATTAAATTTGTTTATTGTGCAGTATGACATGTGATATCATTTAAATTCTGCAAAAATACTCTTTCATTGAAAATATTTCTAATTATTTCTCAACAATTAATAAAATCTAATTATGAAAATATTGAAGATTTATATATTTTTAATGTAAGCATTTTCTGAATAACATTTAATGTGCTTTTTGTATTTCACTTTCCATCATAGACATTTACTCATTTTTTGCAGGATGATGCATTTCTGCAATTTTATTCTGAATATTATCACTTTTTCTGAACTCTATGAATCCTGCAAATTACATTTTTATTTTTCATTAATTTCTATTTGGTGTCATTAATGCTCTCTTATGTGCCCTAAATTCACTTCCAATGCTATTTTTTAGACAGAATAAGTAGGTTTTGAATATTTATAGCTTAATCATGGGTGCTGGCAGGGGGGAGTGCACTTGCCCCGGCTTCCAAAAGATTAGCAACACAAATTTTTGGGGGAAATTTTTAGCACAATTTTTTTTAGTAATTCTTTCAGTAATTTTTTTTTTCCACTTGGGTGCAACTACCTGCGTATGATTCTGCCGGTGCCCATGAACATAGTTATGATACTTAGTGATACCAGAAAGGAGTAATGTATGTTTAATTTACAGGTGTAGTCAAAGTATATTTTGCATCTTATGAAAGAGTGAAAGACTTTTTAACTGCTGAAGATATTTCAAGTTCTGACGGATTCTTGCATAACACATCACGAATGATAAACTCCAGAGTTATATCAGCATACACTGGCAGATATCCGGGCACTAAATTCAGTGAACCTGTTACAATAACTTTTAAATTACTTCAGGTCAGTTTTATTTTGGTAACTAGAAAATGTGAAATATATACAAGTATTCTTTTTTGTTGTGAAATTAATTCCAAAATGTGCTAATCCTAATATTTTTCAAAAAAATTAAAAGCATGTAATTTCAATTTTCCTTATTTATGATAATTGGATTAATTTTCTTTAGGAAGAAAATGTAACAAACCCTCAGTGTGTATATTGGGATTTGGATACAAGGTAAGATCAAGTTTAATAAATTTTTATTATTATAGATAATTTATTTTTCCTAAAAGCACAGGAGGAAATTAACTTAAGCATTGGGATTTTATTTACACAACATGAACTGATATAACTTCCATTTTGTTTAAATAATTCAATTATGCTCAGTAGAGGTTATATTCTATTTTCTTTCTCTCACTCTCTTTTTTTTTGACAACATCAAGTAGAGCTTAAATACTCTTTTTTTTTTCTCTCTCTAATGTATCATTTCTTGATTATAAATACAAGTACAAATGTGACGACCAGCAACAGGCTCTAAGTCAACTGGGCTGGTCCTAGTCAAATTATAGATCACAATGAAGATCAATGGCCCTCTTAAAACTATCTACTCCCTTGTTCCTTACCACCTCTTCCGGTAAACTATTCTAAGTTTCCACTACTCTGCTAAAATAGTAATTTTTCCGAATTTCCAGGTTAGCCTGAGATTTAAAAAGCTTATAACAATGACCCCTTGTCCTGCTTTCCGTGCAAAAATTTAACCCTATAACATCTTTCATTTTGATAAATTTAAACAACTGAATCATGTCCCCTCTGGTTCTCCTTTGCTCAAGACTATACATGTTAAGCATTCTAAGTCTGAAATCATAGTCTAAACTAACAAATCCATTCACTAACCTTGTACCCTTCCTCCTTTCCTTGTACCCCTCCCTCCTTTGTACCCTTTCCAATAAATTAATATCTTTCTTAAGATAAGGAGACCAAAACTGAACAGCATACTCTAAATGAGGTCTTACCAAACTTCTAAAAGGCAGAAGAACCGTCTTAGATTTGTTTGAAATAGATCTATTTATAAACCCAAGCATCCTATTGGCTTTACTAGCTATGCTACACTGTTGACTAAACTTGAAGTCTTGATTTATTAAGACACCTAGATCCATAACATTTTCTGCCTTACTAATGACTGAACCCTGTAAATAATAGCTTGTATGCTTATTCCCATGACCTAAATGCAGCATTTGACATTTCCCAACATTTACTGCCATGCCCCACTTGTTTGCCCACTTAGTAATATGATCCAAATCCTCTTGCAGCTGATTTACCTGTTCATCATTTTCTATAACCCTCATAAATTTGACATCATCAGCAAAACAATTCATGTTTCCAGAAACATTTTCATGAATATCATTCATTCATAAAAATAATAAACAAAAGTGGACCTAAAACTTATCCTTGGGGAACCCCACTTAAAACCTGACTCCATTTAGAATGATTACCCATACTGAATAAAAAGCGACCTGCATTTTTACGTAACAAAGCCTAGTTCATGTATGTACTCTGTATTTGCATGCTTTTTTTTAGATTGTGGTCTCAAGAAGGATGCTGGCTGAAAAGTTCCAATAAAACTCATGCTGTTTGTGAATGTGATCATTTGACAAATTTTGCATTATTCATGGAAATGAAGCCCCACATTGTAAGTAATAATTAAGCATTTGTGTGATGCATATTATTTTGAGACATATATTAAGAATAAATAAAAATGCTCTAGTAAAATTTCTCTTTTTTGACTAAAATAATATTCAAAATTGAATGACTATTTGAAATTTTAGGTCAAACAGCATTGTTTTCTAGGGCAGATTTAAAAAAAAAAAAAAAAAAAAAAAAACTTCTTACTTTTTAAATTTGCTTTCTTTTTTTTTTTCATTTTCTTTTAAGGTGTTTAAATAACAACATTATTTTTTTCCTTTTTTTGCTTCATAAACTGCTACCAATCTGAATGAGTGTGACCTCTGCAAGTGCTTGCTTATGCTCAAGTTATACTCTTAATTCAGTAAACAGTATGTTGCATATTACAAAATAAGTATTATTTTACATCATAATTAATCTTGTTTTACAGGTCAAACTTGAAAATCATCTGCTTTCAAAAGTTGTAGTTTTCACAAGCTCCATTGTGGCTTCAGTACTTTTCTTGCTCACAGTGATATTATTGTTGGTTTTCAGGTATGGAATTATAGCTTTTTTATACACTGCGGGCCAAAATTATAAACTCAAAAATAATAATAATATATATATATATATATACACATACATACACACACATGCATGAGGGTTAGAACTGAAAAAAGTGGCAACTATTTACTGAAGTGGAAAATGAAAGTGGTCCATGCTCCCATTTTTTACAGTATTTCAATATAGTCACCAGCATTGTGTACAACCCATTTCCAGCAATGTGGAAGTATTAAGACACTTATAGCTACACTGCACTTGTTCTTTTGATAGTTCAGATGGGGCGATCTACTGCTGCAAGAGTTTATAGAACAGCTCTGAAGCTATTGCTACAAAGTAGTTCCTTCATCTTAGAAGTTAAGTCATAATGGTTTAACTCTTTGACCGTGACTTAACTTCTAAGATGAAGGTACCACTTTGTGACAGTTGCGTCAGAACTGTTATTGAAACCCTTGCGGCAATAGGCTGCACCATTCAAACTATTAACAGAACAGCTGTCCTACAACTTTCACATCGTTACGAATGGGCTCTATACAGTGCAAGTGACAATACTGAAATATTGTAAAACTTGGTGGAATCATTTTTGTACTCCACTGAAGTAAATAGCTGCTACTATTTAAGTTATAACCCTTTTATATGCAGGGTGTTGTTTTAACTTGCATGACCTTCACTTCTGCAACCATTCGTCCTCTAACTGTAATAAATGACAAATATTTCAGATGCATTGAATAGTTAACGTTAAAATTTGATAAAAAAAAATAACAGATTTTTTTTTGAAAACATTTTTAATTTCATATATTCTTTAATCATTTTTTGCGTTCAATGCATTCTTTAGTTTTAAACAAAAATTTGAAACATTGTTGAGCACAAAAGCCATATAATCTAGATCAGTAGTGTCCAACCTACGGCTCCCGAAGTTGATCCGTGTGACAGTTGATTTGTTTAATGTTACAATTCTAAATGCACGATTAATGACTATGTTACGAATTTAGAGTCAAATATTGAGAAACTGGCTTTTCAAAAGTAGTTATATGTAATAAAAGAAGCTTCAAGTAATGATAATAACAATTATTGGTTTGCAATTTTCTTTCCTTTTCCATATATTCCCATGTTATTCAAAAAAAAGAAAAATATTTTGAAATTTTATGTGGTCTGCCCCACAAGAATGATTTTAGTATGATCTCATATTTCATAGCAGTTGGCAACTCCACATTGTGTCTTAAGTTATTCAAACTATTAGATGTCAATTTTGTATCTCTAGACAATAAATGACTGATAAAACTTACATAGGATTCAAAAATGTATTGAGAGTTAAAAGTTTAAGTATAAAATGAGAATAATTTTTATTTTATTTTAAAAGTACTTATGTCTTAAATGACATCATGATTAAAGCCAAGTTTAGTAATTGCTTTATTTTTTTTTACAGAAGTTTTCCAGATGATCATTCAGCAATCCTTAAGCATTTATGTGTCTGCCTCATAATTTCTGAAATAATTTACATGTGTGGTGTAGAAAAAGTTGGTCTTCCATGTGCTCTGTTATCCGGTGCTTTACACTTCATTCTTCAAGCAGTATTTTCCTGGTTATTTTTATATGCTTTTCAACTATATCTACACCTTGTTGAGTCAGCTTACACTAGCAGAGTTCTCTGCTATTCCCTTATTTCATATATTACTCCAATTTTAATTGTTATTGCATCAGCATTGATTGATCCAAGAAGCTATGGAGCACCAAAATACTGCTTTTTACGATTTGATAATTATTATATCTTGGGTTTTGTTGCACCTGCTGTTATGTGTATAGCCGTAAGTAATCAACTATTATTAATCTTGTAATTTGTATTGCAAGTTTATTTTAGTATATATTAATGACTTTTCTGTGATTCTAGGGTTCATTTATTTTCTTGGTGCTAACAATACGCAAAGTGAACTGTTCATCTTATGCTGAAGATCAGGAAACCAAATTCCATACAATAGGGTAAGTAAAGCTTACGTGATCTTAAAGCCAAAACAGATTGCATCATTTAAAAATAGGTTGAATCAGCGAGAAAATTATTTTTTTTTACTTTCTTTGTTCAATGAAGTTTAAACTGCATGCAAGATCTTTCTGATACTACCTAGCATAAAAGAGAGCAGTCCGTTTCCACTTCAAGGTCATGTGTCATCTCTCTATGATCTTGTGTTAACTATGTTTGTTTTCTTGATTTTATAATGAAAACAACAATTAAATGTTGGATATTTTATTTATTTTTTTTAATGTAGAAATGTCTTAATTATTATGTTTAGTTAGTTAATTGATATTTAAATTCGAGAACGAAAATTCAAGAAATTCATTATCTAAATAATGACATATCAAAAAGCTGTCACTTAAAATAATACACTGAAACTTATTTCTCAAAATCTAACACTTCAATTGAATAAAAGTTGTATTTTTAAGCAAAAGTTATGTTGAATTAAAATTGTAACATTCATTCAAAGTCAATTTTCCAAAGGTTAATATTGTGGAGGGCAGGGCAATTGCCACTGTTAAAGTGGTATTTTACAGCTTTACACTCGGTCTGCCATAAATTTATGAGTTGTACCGTATCAGTGTGCAGTCTGTAGCTGTTTTTTTTTCTAATTTTAAATTAGCTACTCGTTTTTCGGCACTCTTTGTTTCTATATGAGGATTTCTGCCTTCAGCTTGGTAAGTTCCTATTACAGACTGATGAGTACATAACAAGCATGAAACTAGTTCTTGGATGGATTAACTGAGATGGTGGTGTATTGTATGGGAATTATTATGCACCTTTTTTACTGAGATAATACTTTTCATGCTGTTAGTGTTTAAACTATTTTGTTACGTTATGAAGGTGATTTTAATGACATGAAATTTTTAATTTTAGGGTTCGATGCCGTGATGCTTGGTTTGTAGTGATAGCAAGCGCAAGTTGTTGGGCATCTCTACTTTTTTACATGCAACTAGAGTCAGCTATTTTATCATATTTATTTGCTGCTCTTAACTGCATACAAGGACTAACTGTTTTCATTTTCATTGGATTAAATGATACCGAGGTAAATGTTTTTCCTGGTGAAAAATCAAAACAAAAAAACATGATGAACTTAAAAATATTTTGCTAAAATGTTAATTTTCTATTACTTCTAGGTTCAACAAGCTTATAATAAATGGAAATTAGGAGATTCATGTATTCAACCAAAAAACACTACTGCTCAATTTCCTCTACCATCAGCAACAAGCCAACATAGTGTAGAAGTGGCATATTTACAGCCGTCTACAACTGTTTCGTCACTTTCAACAGGTAAAACACAAAACAAGAGGCATTGTTGACCTACTTTTCATTTTGTGACGATACTATACCAAATATCTATATTCCTTATAGTATATGCTTAAGTATAGAGGTTTGTGCTACTTCATTAAAACATATTTGAATTTTGTGCTTAAAATATTTTATTTAAAAGAGCAATTAAGTTTGTGTTATAAGTTAATAATACCCCCCCCCCCAAAACTAATATTTTTAGAGAAATTTTCAAATAATATTAGAAACATATTTGGTTGTTGTAAAAAATGTGAGAACAATAAAATTGAAATTAGATTTAAGAATAGCAAAAATACTGAAAATACATATAGAACTTACTGAAGCTTTGGTAAGAATTCACTAATAACTTAGGGCAGAAGGTTCAAATTGTTCCTTTACATTCTTAAATCAATAGTATTAGGGGGAATCTTCAACGTATATAGGAACATAATTTCAGGCAGAATGTGAACTTTTTAATGTTAATTTTTACCCCACTTTTCAACAGTGTAACTACAGAGAGGCTTGCTTTATAGCATTTGTTCTCAATCGGAAGCAGATGGCAGACCATTTAGGCCTGAAGGTGAATTACTACACTTGCCTCAATACATCATTACATGCATACAGCTAATCAATGATAGCCAAATTCAAGGGAGATAAAAGAATTTTTTTTCAAAAACAAATACTTAAAAAACAGTTTATGTAAATTTTTATCTTACAAAACAATCGCTAATTTTGGAATATTAGTGTAATAATATTAGTGTAATGTACTGTGATGGATAAAATAACTGACTGAATTTTTTTTTATTTTATTTAAATCATAACCTGACTCAGTAGATTTCTTTCATTAGAATGAGGATGAATAATTTTTAAAAAAGTTCTAAATTCAGTATATATATATATATATATATATCAGGCACCTGGCGTCAGCCAATGTCCAGGGCAGGCAGAAGAGAAGATTTGTGGAATATGCCAAAAAACGTACGTAATGTAAATAGAAATGAAATGACATGAATATGAACGATCTTCACTCACTATACCTAATTTATGCATATTTATTTAGATATGCATCTAGAGATATTTATCTAGTACAGGAAAACAATTCCTCATTGTTTCATTGTGGCAAAAATATCCCTTACTTTCATAGAAAATAAAAATAGGGTCTTGCTCGATTTTATTCTGTGTTTTTTCTATGGATGTTAAAGCAAGATATGAAAGTCTTTCATTTGTCATTCTATTCATTTTAATTATTTTTATAACAAAAGAAGTTCCCTCTATAAAAGTGGTTGTTCTTGGTATAGTCAAAATTAACCGCAGCAACTTCGTAGCTTGTGAAAACGTTTGGTTCGGTTCATTTTCAAAGATAAAATTAAGCACACAACTGTTGAATGCCTCCAAAACTAGAAAAGTTTTTTTAAAATTTATTTCCACCTACTAATTATAAGCGTTTATTTAAAAATTTGTCATTTTTCTGTAAATGTTTTTCTGTTTTTGAAAAAGTTAAGAAAATCACTGTTCATGTTGGTTAAGGTTTCAACTTAAACATAAGAAAGAACTTGAATCATGAAACATGTGAAACATTAAAAAAATATGAAAAGATTTATTAGAAAAAAAAGCCTCACAGAAATAATTAATTGCATTGGGTGTAGCGGGTATCCTCGTAGTCTACAGAGTTGTAAAGGCAGAACTCTTACTGCCTTCAGGAGAGGCTGTACTGAAAAGGAGGGAGAAAAGGTGAGGGCACGTGAGCGTTTTTCGTACCACAGGCAGAATAGATAGGAGGGTTGAAAAGTAGCGACATGCTGCTTTTCAACTGAACAAAATAGAAAGTTTCCGTTTTTTCTTCTATTTTTTGCTATATTCGCTGTTTAATGCCACAATATTTTCCCAAACAGCTCATTTTTTGTCGTTTAATGAAGAGATGAGGTGGGTCTGATTTCTTTGTGACGGGACGTCCTGGATATATATATACATATATATATATACAAGACAGTTTCAAAATTTGACACAGACATGGTAATATTTTGTGGTTTATCAAAAATATTTTTTGTCATTATGAAATGATAAAGACCTTGTAATTATCGTTTTAGTAGCAATTGAGATTTGCTGATGTCCAATGCAGTTTCTGGAACGTTTTGATTTTAAATGTTTATAGGAATTTATCAAGTGCAGGCAGAGCTAAGTGGATGGGGCAAAGTGAAATAGTTCTTTTCGTTTACTTACTTCTTCTTTTATTAATTCCTTTACTTATAAATTAAGTTACTTATTCATTCATTCAATACAGGCTGTCATTTCAAGTTTTTTCCAGGGGAATCAAAGGGTGCAAACACAAGGCAATTTTATCGGAAAACAATAAAAACCACTCCCAATTATATGAAAATATATTGATTTCTCAAAGTTCGGAGGGGAGGGGGGATTGACTCCCTTAAATGATGGGCTTGATTCAATCACAATTTTATTCACTCATTAATTTTTCTCATATTCACTATTAATTCATTTATTCGTCTATTTACATTTCATTTGATGTTATCTTTACTATTTCAGTTCGTTCCACATCAACATTTATCAACCTCAAACTAATAAAATAAAAAAAGAAATAACTGGAAAACCTGAAAACATTAGGGAATTTTATTCTCTTATACTTTTGCGGCAATCCTGTTTCAACTTTTGATGGGTATGCAGAATTTATTTTAATTATAAATTTTGTTTCAGTTACAACCCCAGAGCTGGAATTTCAGCTGGGTACTTTTCATCATTCCGATTTCTGTCATGCTACCAGGTCAGTATGAAGATTTTTTTTTAAAGTAAATATTGATCAGTATATTTGTTAAATATTCATTTCCCACTGTTCATCATTTGGCAGGATATTCAGCTTAGCCAAATATTGGTTGATAATTTAGCAGAATGGCCTGCTAAATATTAATTCAGTGTTTGGTCAAATGTAATAATACAAATAAAATATAAAATAAAAAAATCAGAAGGTTTCAGATTATTTAACTTTTATTGTTCACTGAAAGGAGTATGTTGCCTACACTTTCATAAAATTTGAAATTAATACCTAAAAGCCATACTAACATCAGTCACATTAATGTTACTTTTCTGGATAGCGCAAACGTCTGGCTGAGGCATACAAAGGATGGAACTTGTGCTCTTTTAACACATTACAAGCGAGTGCGGGTATTAGTGCCCATTTCACAGACTGTTATCAATCAGCAGGGCAGGTACTAGTACCTGTTGAAAGATGACAAATCCTCAAAATCTGTTTACATCAAAAAATGCACCCACTACACCTTAGTCACGGCTACTAGACTACCTGCTCCTAATATGTTCACACTGCTAAATAATTGTGAATTAATTTCTTTCATGGAAACCCGTTTTCATAGGTGAATGTGGAATAAGATTCTACTGTGTAGTAGTAATCAGAAATTTGCCATTTTTAGACTTATGCTAGTCTGGCTGAGGTACAAAATGTCCAACTTTTGCATACAATTTTCTAAAAAAATCCCAAGTAGGATGTATTACGCATTTTTGGTAGTGTTATGATGCTCAGGGAAATTTTATAATATACAAAAGATTACTTAATTACTTTTTTTAAATGTATGTTGCCTCTTTAAAATAAACGCTTTTTTCGGTCTAGTATCAGAGCTGAAGTGTTATTTGTTTTTTTTTTTTTTTTGGACTTTTTGTAAGTGTCTGTTTCTTAGTAAAGAAAAATAACTTTGCAGTTTGATTGGAAAGTTCCTAACTAGTAAATGGTCAGTGAGAGAAATTATAACTATTTATTTGATATTTTTCCAAATTTCATTAAAAATGATTTCTTAAGCCATATATTTGTGAATTGGAAATAAATTGCAGTGTGTTTTAACGTCCATTTATCTTGCAATTTTTTTTCAGATCCCCTATTTATGACAATCGTGAACGACTGGTTGCATGAAATCCGTCCTCTTCGCTAGTCGAACATTTCCAAGTGACTCTGTACATAGTCATCTTCATGTCGCGGTTTAATGTTTTTACTATTTGCTCTGTGATAACTTAACCACCTTGCGGTTCTTGACGAGATATCTCGTCTCATTAACTTGTAACTCTGGGACTATCCAATCACAGGGTGGTTAAATGAAAGAACTTCATGCTTGTTTGTTTCTTTTCTATGATTTGTATGGTTTAAATTAAATGTTTAAACTGGATTTTTTCACATTTTATTTTTGACACATTGAAAATAATTTTAAAGATGACATAGTCATCTTCATGTCGCAGTTTAATGTTTTTACTATATACTCTGTGATAACTTAACCACCTTGAGGTTCTTGATGAGATTTCATCAAATTAATTTGTAACTCTGGGGATTGCCCCACCACATGGTGGTTAAATGAAAAATGTTCATGCTTGTGTGTTTCTTTTCTATGATTTGTATGGTTTAGATAAAATATTGAAACTGGATTCTTTCATATTTTATTTTCTTTCTGACTTTGAAACAGTGTTAATAACTTTACAGATGACATAACAAGATGACTACTTTTTGGAGATATTAAATAGTCGAAGAAATAGATTTTTAAATTTATATAAACTAACACATCATTAAAAAGCAATTACAAATTACATTTAAACTAAATATGACAGATTTAAAAAGTATTTTTGGAGCACATGGAGTTATGTACACTGGTAAATAAGTTAGTTTACATTAGTAAAAATAGTCAAGATTTTGAAATATTAAGTCAAACAATGATCTACAATAAAATGGCATATCACATTTCGCAGTGTAACATAGATTTAAAACGTTAGTTTTACTCTGGATATATCAGCAGCAGAGGTGTTTATTTGTAACACAGTGTAAGAAAATTACTTTAAAGTTGATAAGATAGTTTTTTTCCCCCCAGAAAAATATTTGTAACATTTTTACTACAATTTTACTAACATTTCACACTTGTTTCTGAATTCTTTTAGAATTCAACTTATAATTTGTTTTCATTTTAATATTAATACTTTGAATAACGAAAATGTATACATTATTTTGCATAATAAACTTCAAACAAAAGTGTAATTAAAAAAAATAAACCTAAAATGATGCTGCCAAAATGATATGTGAACATGAAATCTGAATATACAATGAACTATTTTACAGGTTTCGTCGATGACTGAGAATAGCTCTCCAAATACGTAATTCCATTCCTCTCCTAAAAAGTTTAGGTTATTATTAAAAAAGTGCAAAAATGATTGAAAATGACAATGACATATTGATGCTTGAAAATTAGTATCAATGAATTATCTACAATCTAAACTAACTTTCTATTTATAGTAGTAGTTCTTAACTGGAGTAAAATATACATACATATATCCAAAGCATATGCAACCAATTGAGATTGTTTATAATATTGAACATGATTCAAATCAAACTTAAACACTAAGATCAAAACCTGATTTTGATATTTAAGAGCTATCAACTACTGAATTTAAAAACAAGCATGGTTTAGAAAATTGTCAACATGACAATTTACTCTTTCATTAATTCAATTTATGCAATTGATAAGTATTAGCATATCTGAATTTCATAGAAAAAGTCAAAATAAAACAAATTTACCCATTCATTCTTGCAAAATTGAAGCTTAGGAGCTTAAAAAACTGGAAAATTAATCTCTTTTACATTCTATAAAGAAGCTTTTTTTTCTTTTGATTTGTAGACTAAATTTCCAAATATTACACATGATGATAGAAGTACAAAAGGATGTTTTAAGTAGAAGCAGTGGCGGCTCGTGACTTGGAATTAATGGGGGTGCTGCAACCTTAAATTTTAAACATACCAAATTTATGGCCAGATATATAGTGGTGTTTTTTAGTGCTTGCTAGTTTATTACTTGGCGTTGTATGGGCATCTATTAGCTCTTTTTCTTAGTAAAATTAAAAATCAGAATTGAGACATTAATACTACTGCTTCTGTATTGGATTTACGTATTTCTTTGTTTTAGCAATTAATTTCCTCTTGTTTGCTGACGTGAACATTGTCTAAACAATTTCTAATCTTAAATTTACACCTACATTAATATAGCAAAAACAATTTTGTAACAATTGCTATAAGATAGAATTGGGTATTGTGTATTGGATAGTTCTGCATCAAGGTTAATATAATCAATCTTTTCAGTATGAAACATTAAAACACATTCCTTTTAGTTATCAAAATGCTGTTTTTTTTTCATAGCTCTCGTTGGGAGACTTTTGATGTAAGTGAAAAATTTTATGTCTTTTTGATGTTTCTTTCTGTTTCTAACTACCTTCATGACACATTATTGCTGACAATAAAAAGCATCACATACGTGTATAACATATTTAAAACTTTTTTTTTTGCCTTGAAGTAAAAAAAATGTCCATGGCATTTTAATCACAACTGTTAATTAACATCACTTTTCTTTGTCAATTAAAAACAGAAATATCAGCATTGAAAACCCTACCCTAATTCTATTACTGAAAATCAACAATCAATTAAATTGAAAAAACTAAATTTTCATGTTTCATGACAAGTTTACATCAAATACTTTCTTCTCCTTGTGATGGAAGCTATTAGTTCTTAACTCTATGGTATTTCCATCATTTAACCGAATAGCAGACATAATTTGTTTAGGGACGGTTACTCACTGCTTTATACCCGAGCTTTGCTTTAAAATTTTCGAGTTGTACCATTCCCATGTGCGTCACTCGTTGGTATTCTAATTTCACATTAGCTACCATTTTTTTTTCGGCTCTCTTTGCTCTAAAAGAGGATTTTTGCCTCCAACTCGTTTACTTTCGTATTCCATGCTGATGAGGGCAGAATAAGCCCTAAACTGCAGTCCATGGATCGAAATGAACGAGTTGGTGGTGTATTGCATGTTTCTGTCTTAGCCCTTGCTTAGGGGCGGTTACTCACTGCTTTATTTTTTTGATAATGTTTCCCAAACTGTTGGTTTGCTTTCTGGTATTGTTCTACAGCAGAATCTACTATCTTGATTTCCTGGCGATTACAATAGTTTATCAAAGATATTTATTTTTTCAGGCTTTGCTTGCCAACTGTTGCAAAAGTTGTTCAGTAGAATATTTTCAATCAGCAGTTGCCAATGCATAATAATGCATTGGCAACTGCTGATAATAATGCATTGTAGATTTTTAAAGTAAAAATCTACTTTTTGTAAAAGATGAAAATACATACTTGTGCAATGCTTCCAAGATAAATCGTCTGTTTTGAGAGACACTGCACAGGTATGGTAGAATTTTTACCACAAGTAATGCTAGTTTAAAATATTACATTTTAAAGTTGCATTAATAACTAAGCATGTATAAAACAAGGGGAAATGGCATAAAATACTTTTGGAACGAAAGACGTTGAATTATTGCCATTGATTTGTATACAGTTAAACTTTAATTCAAATAAGTTAAAAATCATACTTCAAACCCAAATGACGAAGATCTTCCCTAGTCATCAATGATAATACATCACTTTTTGAAAATTTCTCAGAAACAAACTGCAAGAAAAGAAGAACGTTTATTAGATGTAAATAAATTATGATTTCATTTTAGTAATGTAAAAACAAAAACAGTCAGTTCTATTAACAAGAACATGTTTTAAACTCTTACGTAATCAAAATTATTAAATAACAAAAATAACTACAAAATTAATTAAGAAATGAGGATAACACAAATTGGAGGATTCACAGAATATCAAGAGTGGAATTTTGTGACATTTAGGGAACATAAGCAAGTTTTAAGAATTATGCTCTTTTGGAATCAATCAATACATATTTTCAAAAATTATGATTTTTTAAGATGAAATTATACATTCATATTTTTATTTAAAAGGTTTTAAAACAAATCGTGTAAACAAATAGGTACAGAATTTTCAACTTGCTAGACGATTTTTGCCAAACCAGTCAAGCTGTTCCTAGCTGGCTTCGGAATGGCTGACTGCATCTGTTTTGATAACACTCTTTCATTTTTGTCTACTATGCCCATCTGGCAGATAGACATTATTAACTTTGTACAGACAATTATTTTCAATCCATCTTAAATATTAATTTTTGCCGAGTATTTGCACGCTCATCGTTTTTCTGCGCCTGTTGCAAAATCTCAACCCAGTTTCATTCGTTACTTTTCGTAACACCATTCACCAAAATTTTAGAGCTCAAAGATATTTTATGAATTACATGAATTCCATGGCATTAGTGGAGAGTTAGGAATAACAGTTGTCATTTATTGAGATGAGTGAAACGTTTTAATAATGAACTAAAACAAAGTTCTCAAGTTTTGAACTTTCTTCATGAGTTTGAAAATGTACTTATGGTAAGGGGAAAAAATGGTTAAAAACAGAAAATCAGGATATAGGTTAAAAAATGGGAGTTTTCCTTTTCAAACAGCAGAGTCAGCAAGTATCCCCTAGGCCTGTTCAATAAGCTTACTTAAGCAGATATGTACTCTGCTTGAAGAGAAAAATACCAACATCAATTCTTAAACAAAAAATTAAACACCAGAACCAATAATTTAAAGCAATTCACATAAAAATAAGCAAAATATACCATGTACATAAATATATGTAGAACTTACTACATCAATAGACTCTTGATCAACATTTATATCTACAAGCCATTCTTTAATGTCCCCTTCTTCAGTGTCTGTAGCTGTAATTGAAAAAATAAATAACCACCATATAACATCTAGCAGGGAAGATCCTAAATTTTGTTAACAAAATGTAAGTAATAATTTACAAGGACTTATGCATTTATAGGTCATTACAGCCATATGATACAACTTACACTCATAATTAAGTTCAGAGTGCTAAGATTTTATGATAAAATTCAAATGAAAGTTTATTAAGATTTTATGTAAAAACATTTTTACTAATTTAAGAGCATAAAAATTGAATCTTGCCTGATATTGCTCATTACTATGTAAAAAGAAGCATTCTGTAATTTTCAAATGTAATTAAAACATCTTTAGTTTAAAATAGCTACAAGCTATGAATATACAAGAAGCATTTTTGGAATTTACTATGAAAATGCTTTGCTGCCTAATGGATGAAAGATGCCAATACACAGCTACGAAACTATTAACTAAGTCTTGGGATACACTTCAGTAGTTGAAACAAATTCTTAAAAATGCATTCAAAATGTTTCATAAAAAGTAAATTGGCAACTTTTATTAATAACATATTTTGTAATGTACTAAATCATAAATTTGATTTCAGTAACCAATTTTCTATGTAAGAAACATTTTATAGAAAATATTAAAATTGATTTTACGATTTTGACTTTTTAAACATAAATCTTCAACCAACAGTGTCTTGTTTGAAATATAAGATCAAACACTGCTGATAGATGGCAGCACCACACTGCTGTGTGCCAAAATTTGGCTAGGTGGCTGTGTTTCTGTAACAACACAGCAAATCGAAGGAATATGAGCTCAAAGACATAGCATAGCTTTTCCAATTACTTTAATTCCAAAATTCTGCAAGCGTCTGAACCCCCCCTTCCTCCCACCCCTTTATTATCCCCATCAAAGATCACTTAAAATTTTGCGTTTTTTGAGCTTTAATTTCAGAAAATTGCTGAGAAAGATTTCTTGAATCTCCTCCTCCCCTAACATTACCGAAGGCGATATACAATCATGCTTTAAGAACTCCAGTAATGAAAAATGCGTTTGCGTTGCAGCAAGGGTCAAAACAGGTTTTTCCTTGCATTCACAATGCTGTTGATCAAGGACTGCTGTACTAAGTAAAAGTCGCCAAGTAATGCATTTATAAAAATTTAAATATTGTTTTCTACACTAAAAGTTTAAAAACATCATTGCTGACATCCTTGGAAAGTTATTGGATTGCTCTTTGATGAACCCAATCATCGTAGTGAATTAATAGACTTAAACTAATTGATAATGGAAGAAAAGTAAACTCTGCAATGAAAAACCCAGTGCAGCTGCAATACAATTTTTCATGTGAGAGGCTGAGAGAACTAGCTGTATGAAGTCACTGGCTTTGTTTTTCAAGGTTGAAAATTTTGTGAGTAGATTTTGAAAAAAATCATTAAAAATCAATCACTTTTGGAGATGGTGAATTTTTGTGTTTTGCAAGACTCTTAACACTATCTTGTAGCCAAAGTAGGAATATTTAACAGGTTGATATTACCTTGTTGAATTTTAAAGACTAATTTCAGAAACTCAGTCGGGAGGAGGATCCTTAAAACTAACTTCCCCTAACATCACCAAGATTGCTTCAAATTGCACTTTTACAGTTACAGAGATGCCAAACTCTTAAAGCTTCCAGTAGTTATCTAAATGATTTTCAGTAGTTTTCAATACTTTACAACAACTATTCAATCTTCAAAGAAACAAGATCCAAAGAAAATTATTGATTAAAAGATGTATCCCAGAAAAAATAATGCATTTACCTCTCCCCCTTCCTCCCCCAAGGAAAAAGCTAAATTATCATATGTATTACATTTTGAAAAAAATTATAAATAATAATTATTCCAACCACACTTCCAGAAACCTGTCATAAAGTAAAAATAATTTGATTAAAATATGCATTATTTCATTCAATCAAAGCATTCCTCAATTCAAAGTTTAGTGAATTTAATAAAAATACACTTTTGTATGAATAAATAGAAAAATGCAGCCCCCCCCCCTAAGAAAATATTATTTAAGTAAGATATTCATTATACATTTTAAACAAAACAGAAATCCTGCCTAGCCCTCTTTCGCACCTAAAAAAAAAAAAGAAAAAAATAATTTAAAGCAAGTACATATTGCAACTGAAACAGTAAAAAGTCTCCCTTTCTTGAATAAATAAATAAATAAATAGATAGATAAATAAAAAATAAATATGTATTAAGAACAAGCAAAATCTATTTCCCTCCTGCTCAGAGATAAGATTTCCATTAATATTAGCAGTTCTATCTGAATAATGACAGCCCCACCAAAATACTGTCTGTTGCTAAAAGCTATAACACAGCAAATAAGCCAGATTTAATGGCTAAATTTTAATTTAGACTCAAGTAGGGGTGAGAAAAAGCTCTAAAAATAAGTCAGCTCGTAGGTATGTCAAATCGTCACAAATAAACTCAAACACATGCACTGTGAAGGGGATGTGAACCTTTGCTCAAGCAACTCAAGATTGCTGCAAAATCACTTCTGACTTCCAATCTCCATGTCCCCAATGTGGAAGACTACTACGATTGTCAGTAATTGCTTGTTAAGGCACTTGATTTTCTTTTTTAAATGGCACCAAGTGTTGATGCCACATTTTCTATATTTTATTTTCTGTAGAAAATCGGGCCTCTCCCATAATTTATAGTTGATTTAAATTTGTTAAATTTTCCTTTGAAACTAGAGACAACATTTGGCCTCTTCTGCAGTTACAATTTCAAAAGATTTCCAGAGGAAAGCCCCTAAACCTTTCTTTCAAGTTGCTTATTTAAAGAATTTGTCTAAAAATTGTGTTTTTGGGGTTTCAATAACAAAAAGTGGCTGAGTAAGAGTTATTGAACCTATTTCCTTCCCTCAAAGATAACCAACAATCGCATTTTTAGCACCTTAACTTCGAAATTTTTCTAAGTTAAGGTCCCTAACCTCCAATTACCAAAGATAATCTAAAATTGCAATTAAGAATTTCAATTTCCCAATGAAAGTTCTGAAACCTGTCCATTCTCTTTTTTGTCTTGAAAGATGCAGATTAGCTACAATTGCATTTTTAAAACTGCAACGCTGAAAAACATCAATGAAGATCACCTATGCTTTAAAAATTCAACATTTTATCAACAATTGGAATAAATTTTACATAAAACTGATAAATGCATTATACAAGTCAATACCAGCAACTGAATGACAAGAAGATTACCCCTTCACAAAGTCAACTAATATTCAGCTGTAATATTTTGAAGGAAATTTTTGTAGCTGTGAACTCTTAAAATTTTTTAAAGCCATGTGCAGTTTTACTTCTAATACATAATAAATTGTCCCAAAAGGAAGTTTGCATTTTATGGATTTGGTATTTTGATCAATATAATTATAATGTTTAGTCTGTTTCTGGAGAAAACTATTTCCATCAGCAGTAAAGTCTGAAAAAAAAAACCCACTTTACCAAGATAGTGGATTTTTTTCAAGGGGGTCCACCTGAAAAAACTCACGTGCTTTGTTTTTTGAGCTGTTGTCTAGTTTTGGCGAACCCTGTTTGCTGTGTCCCTAAAAAAGAATGATTAAGTGGCTACTACTAATTGTAGCAAGGTGGTTTAAGAGTCAACTGGGCATTCACTACAAACTGAACATTGGAATTTTAGAATCTCCCATTTTTGAATTCATATGAGTTACAAATCCACGGGAGAGACATCCCCACAGACAAATGAGTTTTACTAAATACAAGTGCTGTATGCCCTTCAATAGAAATTTTGATATGTAAACAGTAAGTGAACAAGAAAAAAGTTAGAGCAAACCTAACCAGGCTACAGTGTAATGCTGAGATTAGGATTTGTACAGCTTTCTCATGCTGCCAGGTTAGGTTTGCTCAAATAAAGCAGAAAAAGTATGAATTGATTTCAGTGAAACTTTTTTTACTGAAAAAATGCAGGGTAAAATAACAAAAATGTTAGGATTTTTAGGACAAAGTTCAAAATATTAGGAATTTTAGGAAAATTATGATAACTAATATTCATGTTATCACAACTCAAGCCCCCATGCCCTGTCATGACAAATGGAATTGTTTGAGTCTCAACTGATCAAAAGTATCAAAAGTCTAATGATCATTGACAGAAAAGTATAAAATAAACTTTACCTGAATCAATAAATTGGTGCAGTTTTGTTCCATTCTGCCTGATAGTATCATCAGTCATACTAAAAGAGACAAACCAGAATATTTATTACATAGAAACAAAGAGCAGAAATTTCAACATGTGGCACTTGTAGACAAATACAAAATGAACACAAAGAAAAATAACAGCATAAAAAGCTTGTAATTTAAGACCTCTACAGGTTTAACCACAGTTCTTTTATTTTCAACAACTTTTAACAAAGTATTATAGCGTTAATTTAGCCGCAAATCACATTTGGAAAAAAATGCAGACTTGAAAGGCACCAGTAATAAGCATATATTTTTATGTTTCATTATACAGGGTGTCCACTCCAATCGTGGACCAATAGCTAATTTCTAAACCGTTAGAGATAAACATATAGTTAATTTAAAAAAAAATCTCCAAATTACGAAAGGAATTTTGGGTCTATTCAATGTTTTTCAAAAAATCAAATTTTGAAAGAGTTACGAAATTTAAATTTTTATACAGCCCCCCAGTCCTATCAATCATATTTAGTAAAACATTCTTGACACTGTAACGTTTAAAACTAAAAAAAAATCACTCCTCTACCACAAAAATTGACCGAGTTATGACGTTTTGAAAAATCAAGATTTTGAAGGATTTCGCATACGGTCCCTTAAGCGATCTCTCGATGACGTCATGAAACAATGCAAAATCTTGATTTTTCAAAACGCCATAACTCGGTCAATTTTTGTGGTAGAACAGTGATTTTTTTTTAGTTTTAAACGTTACAGTGTCAAGAAGGTTTTACTAAATATGATTGATAGGACTGGGGGGCTGTATAAAAATTTAAATTTCGTAACTCTTTCAAAATTTGATTTTTTGAAAAACATTGAATAGACCCAAAATTCCTTTCGTAATTTGGAGATTTTTTCCTAAATGAACTATATGCGTATCTCTAACGGTTTAGAATTTAGCTATTGGTCCACGATTGGAGTGGACACCCTGTATATTCCAGTTACCGTAATTTCCAGAAGAAACACCTAAGCGCGTCACCTCTCCAAAAAGTGCATCTGAGAGAAAAAAAAAATGACAAGCGCTGCATCTCCATAATTGTCACTACTAAAGTTGCTGTGAACCAAGCCATATTAGGATGCTTTAGACAGTGAAAATGCATTTTAAATGCATATTTAACACCAAAAAAAATCTAAATAACCTATTTAAGTGCTTTTTACCCAAAGTTAGTGTAAAAGTCATATACAAGCTTTTAAGAAACGTGAATAAAAAGAATTTAATAAATAAATAAAAGGCTCATTTTAGAACCTTTTTTTCTTAATTGAAAAAAAAAAAAAAGAAAAGATCATTAGTTTCTATTCCAGAAAAAAGTATGTTAAATTTCGTAAAAAAATCAGCCAAGTAGTAGTTATGAAATTTTAGATCGCCATTCGTTGCAAAAAGTAGCTTGTTTGGCAAGTATTAACTTGATCTGGCAGTCCTGACAGAAAGGAAGTTAGAGGAAAAGACTGGTCTTTTTCTTCCTTAAACGCTTTATTGGTGCTTGATTTAGCGATTTATAAGATGGATGTATGGAAGAGAGAGAATGACTGAATTATAAACTGTGGTATAAAAAGTTCATCATAATGACCGTATCGACAGAAATGCTGCACTTCAAAGAATTTAACTTTTAAACTCTTAAGAGCTGCTGCGCGTCTACCGGTAATTATGGTACATGTTAAAACAAACTTACTAAAAAATGACTGAATTCAAATAAGTTTTTGCTTTATTAGTTATTTCGTTTTAAAGGTTTTATCCAGTAAAATAGTTTGTTTAAAAAACAATAGCAATTGTTTATAGATTAAATAAATAAAATAAAATTCATTAGTCAACCTTAAAATTCTGCTTTACAAAAAGAATTAATGCTGATACAATTCATTTTTAACACAAAGTTCAATAATTCATTTTATGCATGAGATAAAGAGAGTTCTAAACAAATTCTCTATTAAATTGGAAATAATTGGAATCCAGTAATAACGATTATAAAATTGAGAAAGATGAAAATATATTACTTACTCTTGTTTAAGGAGTTCAATTTGCTTTTTCTTTTCCTCGATTGAGGCTCTTAATAATTCATGGTATACTTCATTTGCTGCAGTCAATTCATTCATAAGCCTTTAATTAAGTAAGTGAGGAATCAATAAAGAAAACATATGAAATACTTTAAGTTAAATTAATATTTTTTACTACTGCCACAAAAAGAGCTACACATATGAAGCAGAAATATTATGAACTTATAATTTAAATAATAGTGTGTTCAAAGATAAACCTGGAGTTTAGGAACAAATAGAAATATGAAGTTATATTTGAAGATATAGGCTATTTTTTCTGAAAGTGGTATAATACTATAAGTAAGGAGGAAGCTTTGAGACAGCACCATGGAGTTAACATCTTGTAAGCCTCATGGCAGCATTCCAAACAAATTCATATCTTTAAAATGAAAATTAAATTAAAATAAACCACATTGGTTTATTTTAATCATAAAGTATCACATTCAGGATTAAAATAAACCTACAAACAGGTAGTAAAAATAAGTATTTAATCTTTGAGCTGAAAAAGGAAGAACTAATTCCACAATATTTGAACCAAATGAAAGAAATTACCTAATGTTTTCCTGGACTAAACAATCATTTTGCTGCATTATCTGTAGTACTTCTGAATTGGAATACAACTGCCCTGTTGATTTAGTTGGAGTAGTGACAGACATAACTATAGAGGTTGATTCTTCAGGTTCTGCTAAACACATAGTTAAAAATAATCTCTCAAAACATATACCATGCAGCATTATAAATTATAGCGAACAGAAAGTAAAGTAAGAATTTAAAATTAATCAATTTTGAAAAAAGAGGACGATGTAATGATACAAAATTTTTTGCCTAAATCACTACAGTAAAATAGTTCTACGGTACATATAATACAACATGTATACTTAAAGCAATAATTTGTTACAAACAGTAGAGCTTTAACTAATGTAGTTAAGTTGAAATTTATATCTATTACCCAAAATGATCTTGGGGGGGGGGGGGGGGGAATTAATAAATCTTTTAAACCAAATATTTAGTAGTTTCATGGTTCAAGTCCACTCATATATTTTACAAAAAAAGCCTATAATTACTAAAGCAAATTTACTTTTTTACATAAAATTTAAAGTGCTTAAGTTATAATGCAATACAAATTAAAATTAACTAGGGAAATATTTGGCAAAGTGAAATAGCAGGGCAAATATTAATTCTGTTCATAGCACCCCATTTGGTCATATTTTAACCATGTACTAACACTCTATCTAGTGCCTATTAAAATCATGAAAAAGTTACTTATGAAAAGCAAAGCATATGATAATACAAGCAATTTTCTAAAACTGATAATCATATTGTAACATTCCGTTGGAAGAAAAAAATATTTTTGTTACTATAAAATGATAAAGATTTTGTTATTAACATCTCAAATATTAAGACCTAGCACTATTCACTGAAGTATTTATTTAATTTTAAGTTTTTGTTTCTGTGAATGTTTTGTGCAATTAGTCAAGTGCATGCAGGGCAAATTAGATTGCACAATGTGAAATATATCATATCATTTACTTATTTTATCACATATTAAATCATTAACGCATTCATTAAATAATTCATTTACATTCCTAATTCCTTTGTCTAATAGTTCACTTATTCATTCTTTCACTCAACTTGTTTTCTTATTTGTTCACTACCTTATTAACTCCAATATTTATCTCATTAAATTATTTATTTATTTTCAGCTTCATTATCCACTCATTTATTTATTTACACTTTTTTAATAATTAAAGAAAAAATATATTACTGGAAAACATTTATTTTCACTTTGTCTCATGCACTTTAAAGTGAAAATTTTGCATGAATTTTATGAAGGTAAACATTTCAAAAAAATAAAACAATGTTCCAATGTGAGTTTCATCATAAAATGAAATATTCTTTCTTAGTACACAGTCATTTTCTAAACAAATTTCCAATTTACTCATCTTGAAAAAGGTAAGCAATCTTGATTGTTTCAATTTAACCCACATTCCTCTGCTTAGCAAATAACATTATGTATGTGTTAAATTGAAGCTGAGCAAAACAACAAACTAAATTAGCTTTTTAAAAGGACAACATATAAAATATTAATTCCTAAAAAGTTCAAAATAACATCATTAACTGCAGTATTACTCACCAGGGGAAAGAATTGATATTGCAACATGAACAGCACTTCTGATCAAATTGTCAATAGCAAAAACCCAGTGAGGCATGATATTTTGCTGTTTCAAAACTGGTTTTACCTATGTAGAAATGTAATTAAGGTCATTACTTTTTAACTAAATTTTAGACTTTATTTATCATTAGTCATTTAATTTCATGTAAATTAATATTTTCTTAAACTTTTAGAACATGAAAGGAACATACAAAAATTATGTATGTATTACAAGGCATGTATTTTAGGTAATGATAACAAATGCACATATCAATGTGTTTTGCACACATTACAACACACATGGCCGAATTTCCCAATAGGCAGCGTAGGCAGCTAGCTGCCTTGGAGGGCAAATTTTGCTTCAACCACATGTTTTTTGAGCTATTATTCTTGAAAATAAAATATCGGTATTCTTTCATTTTCCATAGTGGCATCCTTTTTCTTGTTATTTAACAATGCTTTTTTTCGCATATCTCATAAAAATGAAATATTTTTAATGCATGGCAAAAATTAATGTAAAACAGTAAGTGTCAGGATCAAATGTGGGCGTCGACTGAAGAATGGTAGAGGGTGTCATTGCATGTGATGAGAAGTCGCAAAGAGATTGGAATTTAACTATGATTTTTCAGTGCCATAGTAAAGTGTATTCAATTGTGGTTTCTTGAGTGATTGCTGCACATTTTCTCTTTTACATTATTATTATAGTTAAAAATTGCTTTCCGTTAATGTTGAATCTTGGAGACAAATGAAAAGGAGTAAGGAGCAAAAATATCTGAATGGTTCTAAATAAAAGAAGCATGATAACTTTAAAGCCAAAGAACAAAAAGGGCTTACAAAAATTTTTGTCAACATGATAGATATTTTATATTGGGTAGTTTTCAAAAGCGGAAACTTTAGACTCTTTGGAATTTTCCGCATTTTCGGGTAGATAAGCCGCGGCTTATACATGTTTAAAACCTGAATTTTAACTCCTGCGGCTTATACGATGTAATTTTTTTTTTTTAAAGCACATTTATTACCTAAAACCAAGCAAATTAGAGTCCGACATCAAAAGGCACAACTGCAATGCCCTTAAACAGTTCTATTTTAAAAAAGGTGACAGCATTTCTGCTTATTCAGATGTTACTTTATTTTCCTAGATCTGATAACGGAGGGGAATAAATTAAGAAAAAAAAAATACCAACAACAATAATCAACATATCAAAAAACGAATCCAAGCGAAAAAGAAATAAAAAATCGAAATCGCCAGTGATAAGAAAGGGGAATAAATTAAGAAAAAAAAACATCAACAATAACTCCAAATGGAAAAAATAAAACAAAATCGCCCGCCGCCGCCCCCCGTTGCTGAGGGGGAGTACGGTTGCCGTAGAAACTACCAGAGTAGGACAGGGTTACTATAAGTTGCAGTTATCGCCAAAATGTTGCAAAGTTTTAATTATCTATGATAATAAAACACTGTTTTTAAATCAGTGTTACAAATTCTTTGTCATCGTTTTTTAACGATGTCAACACGAGTATACTGCATCATAGGTTCTTGCAGATTACATTTTTAATTAAGTTTTATGCGGCTTATACGCCGATGCGGCGTATCTGATAAAACATTTTTTGCTCCTGAGTTTTGCGAAGTGCGGCGTATACGGTGATGCGGCTTATCTACCCGAAAATATGGTAATCCAGCCATAATTTACAAAAGAAAAAAAATCTATCAAAAAATAAGGAGTCGTAAGAAAATTACATAAGTGAATGTAATGACACAGAGGAAATTACTCAAATTTTAGATTCATAGATTTAAAAAAAAAAGAATAAAGATGCTAATGTAAATAAAGATGGCGGCAATGACGAAAAAGTCAATGCATAAAACATTGAAGTTTATCACTCAGCAAGATTCTGCTATCTTGGCATTGAATAACGAAGCAAGAGATTTGATTTTAAAACAAGATTTTAGATCAACACTAAAAAAAAATCTGAAACAAAACAGATTATTCTCAGGTAACACCCGGGGATTTTACTGAAAGTTTTCTGAATTGCTGCATGTTACATGAATGCAGACTTCACACTGTTATGAAACATAGGTTTAGCTACAAGTTTCAAAGTATCTTCCGAGATTTATTACATGTTTGGCCTTTAGTACAAGTACAGGCCATCCATATTGGCTGAGTCCCTAATGAGTGTGAAGTGCAGTCTCAGTTTACTATCGGTGCCAGAATTAAAGACAAATAAGTAGTTTGCTATTTGCTTGAAATTATGTGTTACTTTCGGCCACATTTGCAAAAATGCTTTAGCAGCTTTTGTATAAGAGCAGATGGTGCAAAGCCCTTACAAGAAAGGTATCTAAGTCCTTTAAAATATTCCTTATTTATTCAAAAAAAACATGACCTGCTTTGATAGGGAAGGTTTTGAATGCTTCGGGAACATTCCAGATCAATTTCAGGAAGGTTTATGACTTTTAAAAGAAACTTTCCCACTTTTTGCTAAATATGTTACTGGCAGAATTCAGGCAAATCACATGCCTACTTTTTCCCAGGAACGTCTTTGAATTCTTTTACAGTCGAAATAACGCTAATAGTTTTAGAAGAAATAAGAGTTTCTATAAACATGTCATTTTGAGTGAAAGATGATAAATAATGAGCTCATCATTCGAAACAAATCTTTATTAGTGTTTATTTTCCCATTTTATATCATTTCATTTTCCTATTTTTTCTCATAGATCTAACTAGCACTTTTAACCTTTTTCAATAGTTTACATCCACACATACACGTGTGTGTATGGTGGGGGGGGGGGGGGGGGGTTCAAAATACTTAAACTGCAAATTCAGTTAGTTTTGCAATGGTTAGAAAAACTAAAAGTGAAAGAATTTAAAAGCTTACTGCATCTTGAAATATATACAATGCTAGCTGCATATGGTTTAAAGCTTTATCATCAAACTCCACTTGTTCTTTCAGAGAGCCTGAAAAAATTAGGGTTGATCAGTTTCAAACACTTAGTACAAAAATTCTACAGAATATCTGAAGGCCACTTAGTCCAACTTAATTTGGCCAGGTAAAATTGCAATAACTTGAGAAATCATGGTTCAAATTAAAAAAAAATTGTACAAGATCAAAAGCTATTTCTTTGAGGAACATAAATCTGGGGTTTAGATAAAATTGCTGATGTTATATTTTACTTTCAAAATTAAAAAAATCTACAAAACTAAGCCAAATTTAATGGGCTGTAAAAACATTTTTTTTCCCTGAAACTTGGTAGAACCCAACTTTATTCCTGCATACTCTATGTTAATTTGTTTTCGGTATAACAACCTTTCTTTATCGTTAATCCAATATAGCGATCAAATTCAGCTGACACTATTTTCTTCATTTTTACAAACAGAGCATGTTTTTACATTTTTAACTTGAAATAACCTTTGTTATTGTTTACGGACAAAGTGCAAGAAGTCTTAAGTGTTCACTGTGATTTTAACAGGGAGAGAGAAAAAATCAATGTATTAGTTGTAACGATAGCTCCTGGTATAAAATTTTTTTCTAATCCTATTAAGATCTTAAAATGCTTTTTGCAAGGTTGGACTACATATCATCTATAACTTAAATTTAAAATTATGTCTTGCAAAGAGGTAAACAACTATTTCTGTTTTTTTTCTCTTCAGAAAATAAATGATCTGTAAGAACGTGATAATTTTATTCGTATAGTTTCTAATTAAAAATTTCTTTAATATTATGTCATAGTATTTTGCACCAATATATTTTTGAATTCCAATGGAAGAAAAAAATAATTTGAGTACTTTGTTGAAAATTTTAAAAAATCGCCCATTTTAATGGAAGTACTGAACATGTATGATGCATGTGAATTTTTGAAATAATATACATCTTATAATGACCACTCGTTATAATGATCTTTTTTCCGTGGGATGGAGATTTTCGTTATATTGAGCGTCGACTGTATTTCTTTAAAACTCTAAAATATTTCTTTTCTTTTACACTTTGAGCCCTGAATATCAAGGTATAAAGCTGCAAAGCTCCTAGTTGCTGGAATATGTTAGTAAAAAAGGTTTTAAAATAAAGTTTTTGTTTTTTTCATTAGTTCTTGTCAAGCCATACATTATGCAGGGACTGAAAAATGGTGTCTCACTTTTGCATCTTCCTGAAGAACAATACAAATATGTAGCCTACAAAAACTATCATGCAGAGGTGTAACCTATTCTGCTATACCAATATAGCAAAGATTTTCGTTTTGAATGCTTTTGATGATAAAAAGAGCTGCATTGACACAGTAAAATCAACTATCCAATTACAATCAATTTTTGTCAATCTTGCAAAAACACAACATTATACTGTACACAGGTGCCACAAAGGGTATTTAAGAGTTAACCCCCACAGAATCCTTTACATAAGTCATAAGCTGAATTGCCAATATTAGAGTAGTAATATTTATACATGAAAGCCTCGTTATGACCAAGGAACATTTGAACAGTCTGTTAAAGAACCATTTTTTATACAGATAAAAGTTCTGGCTCTATTATGACTATCAATGTCACATGAATTATACAGTAAATGCAAGTTACAGACGAAAAAAAGAGCAATAACATTTTATTTTACATATTTAAGGGTAGCTTGCTTGTCCACCTAGTGTTTTTTTTTAAACAAAATAAAAACTTAATGTTTTGTAGTTTTTATAGCTTACTCGTAGAACATATAAACAATCATTACACTATAGCTTTGCTATATATTTGTTAGCTGAAAGTATCCACAGTTAAAAATAGGAAAAGCCGATTACAGTTTAGGTTATAACTGACAATAATGATTCCTCAATAAGCATTTGAGACACATTCCATTCAAAATAAATGTAAAGTTTTAGAGTGCATTTTAAGTGTTTTAAGTATTTCCAGTATTAGTGGCCACCCTCCACTAGAAATGATATCTGGTGACAATCAGTTTAAAGTCTAGTTGGTACCCTAAAATTAATACCGGTTTAACTAATACATCATTTATACATTAAGTAAAGCAAGGTATTTTTTGTTGCTTGGTCATAGCAGAGATACAGCTAAAGTTCCTTTTTTTCCAAAGCAATAAAATACTCTTAACATTTTTTAGCGGAGTGAAGTTCATTTTGGAGGAGTAAAATATTTGAAACCAATGACACTATTAGTGATTAATTTCATAAAATAACTCTTGAAAGATGAAATGGATTCTAGCAAAGAAACAAAAGATGTGCACTATTATACAGTTAGAATGTTTGACATTTTGAATTCCAAAAAAAGTACAATAAGAAAAGATTAAGTGGAACATTTTTTTATATTCCAATCACTTTTTCTCATTTTTTTTCACAATGCTAAATTTTAATGTTCAATCCAAAGCTTGAAATTACCCTTGATTTAATTTTTCAGGGGCATTTTGGAGGATATATACTTTTAGGAATCGCTGAAAATATATTGGGTCATAAATCAGATCATCAGCTAACTCCTTAGTTACCTATTTAACTATGAAAAATATGATCAAATATTTATTTAAAAGTGAAAATGATTACAGAAAGACTAAAAAGTATGCTTACTAATGGTTTGCTGAAGAGGCTGACGATCTTGCTCAGGAATATATTCTCGCAAACCATCAAGCAACAATTTTAAATGATCCTGTGAAAGAATTTTTTGTTTTTCAAAGTAAATTCAAAGAAAATAAGTTTACTGCTTGAAATAAAACTTTCAGCATTATAGCAGGATAGTATTATGCAAAAAGGAGTTAACCCACAAAACATAAAAAAATGAGTTATCCAACTCTGATGGTAAAGTATGTTGCTTTCCACATTAAGCAAAAATGATTTAAGCCCTATCAGCATTTCAAGGACTAATACAGATAACATTTTAACCCACAATCCTTGAATGTTCAATATACCATTAAGTAAAAAACATTCAACCACTGAGTGAAGCTGCAAAACACTCATCCAACAGTTTGATGTTTGTAAGCTATTTTGCAACAAACACTCATCCAGCTGTATCAACCCACATACTCACTAGGGCTGGACAAAACGATTTGTTTAAGTGAATGATTCAGTTTCGATCCACTCCTCAAAATGAATTCATTGTATCAATTCTTTCATCCTTGAACTAAAGAAACTTTTCACCCAATTCTGGTCAATAGGAACTTTTGCTGGGAGATGCGCAATGATTAACATGTGTGTTAAAGAAATCAAAAAGATAAGATGTTATACAAAAAATGTTAACTCCAAACGAAAGAACACCCGTAAATACTACTGGGAAGGCAAAGAGATGTGCAAAACAACATTTCTGAAAACACTACAAATCAATCAGAGGAGAATTGATATAGCTTTGAAGAAAAGGGGAGAAGATATGATAGAAGACCTAAGGGGATCAAAAAGTGGAGGATTCAACAAAATTTCTGATAATAAAATGAAGAAAGTTACGGATCATATTAATTCATTTCCAAGGTACATATCTCATTACTGCAGACTTGATACACAATCACATTATCTGGGTGCTGAACTGAACTTACAAAAAATGTACAACATGTATGAGAACACGATGAAAGAGAATGAGCTTCCAGAAAATTTTTCTACCTACAAAAAACATTTCTATGCCAATTTCAATTTACGTTTCCAGAAACCTAAAAAGGACACCTGTTTGAAGTGTGATAAGTTCAACGCACAAATTAAAGGCCTTACAGGCGAGGTGGCGGATTCTCTAAGAGAAGAGCATTCCAACCATACTCAAAAAGCAGAGACTTTGAGGGATCAAATGAAAAAAGATCTTGAATCTGCTAAAGAGAACCCTGAACTGGAAACTTTAACATTTGATCTGCAAAAAACCCATCAGTTACCTAAACTGCCAACTGGTATTGTGTATTATAAGTGGCAATTTAATTTCTACAACCTAGGCATCCACGTTGGTAGCACAGGAAAGGGTATCTTCAATGTTTGGCTTGAAAATGAAGCTGGGAGAGGAACCCAAGGGATGGGATCTTGTCTAAGAAAATATATAATAGAACATGTCAATCCACCTGTCAATCACTTGATTCTGGTCCGATTCATGCGGTGGTCAAAACCGCAGTATCAACCTAGCACTATTAATGATGCATACATTGCATAACCATCCTTCTCTTGAATCCATCACTCTAAGGTTCTTGCTTTTGGGACACATCTTTCTGCCTAACGATTCAGAGTTTGGAGATGTTGAGTGCTCTTTAAAAATCCAACAGCACCTATACACAGACGTAGACTACATTAATGTTATGAAGGAGTGTAGGAGGAAAAATAAATTTGTTGTTAACAAAATAGAAAGACAAGAAATGGTTTCAATTCACAAATTATTGGAAAAGACTACAAACAGAAAAATCGATTCAAACAAAGATAAAGTGAGTTGGCTGAAGACCCATGAGATCAAAATTTTGAAAAGTGAGCCCTTCAAGCTCTACATAAAAACTAACACAACAGAAGGAAACATGCAGATAATAGATATAGAAAAAAAGAAGAAAGGTCGACAACACAAGTCGTTTAAAGATATACAGTTGGATTCCTTATGGCCAACGGGTAAACCACTGTCAAAAGAAAAGATCAAAGACCTCAAAGAAATTTTGAAACTAGTACCACAAGACTTAAAATATTTTTATAATTTCTTGAGAACTGCTCAACAGGGGGAATTTTCAGATGATGTTGACGGTTTTGGAGTTTCAAATATGGACTTTGACATTGATGAAGATGAGGATTAATATTTTTTAAACAATTTTAATTATTTCTGAAAGACTGATTTGTTGTACAGCATTTTTTTTTATCAATAAAACACATGATTCATCATTAACAATGTGGGTTACCTTATTTTTTTAACCCTCTATTCTTTGATAACCTACAAAGCAAAAAGCATTCATCAAATGCTTAGCATTTTTATTTTTTTTACAGAAACACTTGAAATTTTTTATTGAAAAACACAAGAAAATTAGTTTAAATATTGCGTTCGTGGTAACATATCATTGGTATATTGATATAGAGCTCATGATTTGCCAGCGTTTGTTGACTTTAAAGCCCATTATCTCAAAATCAGGTTTTCGTGGGTTGAGTCGTTTTTGCATAACACCATCCAGCTATGAACTTAATTGCAAAAAACATATGTTCTATTATGTTGACACACATAAACAATGAAATAGTTTATAGGAACCTGAGGTTCACACATGAATTTAAAAATACTATTCCTCTATAACACATCAATTCTATACAACAGTTTCTTCGGTCAATAATGTCATTATATGAATATAAAAGCTATGACAAGTTATTTATATTGTTTTTGTAACTTCAGGACTGATTGAGTGAAACATTGCTGTGCAACTTGATACTAAAAACAAATGATGATATTATCAAACGTAACACATTAATTCCAAAAAGCATTAAAGAAAATGATTGTGCTCAAAAAGGTTACCATCGTTAGGAGTATTCCAGGTGTTTTTTGAGTTAAATCTTTCATCCAAATTTCACAGATCTGTAAATATATAAAATTAAAGCTACAGTATTATCCAGAAAAATAATATTGGGGTAAAATATTTTACCCTAGCATCATAATTTAATATTATTATAAATAAATATGTTAAATACATTTTTTTTTACAATCTAAACTCTCAAAGCTATAATTTAAAAAAATGTTTTCAATTATGTTTAACATATGTAAAAATACGATTATAAAGATAATGTACAATAAGTTTGCATGCAGAATAAATAATAAAACAAGTACAGTAATTAGTAAATTGAAGGACATGAACATATTAAAAATCAGGGACCTTTGGCAACTAAATATGAATTAACGCGCAAAAAAAAAAAAAAAAAAAAAAAAAAAAAAAAAAAAAAAAACAAGCAGCGAAAGACAAAAAGCTTAACAAGGGATAATCAAACAAAAAATAAATCATTTAGTAACAATTATGTTAACACTCAATGAATTGAAGCGTTCACCTACACATTGGGTAATGTTACATTATCAGAAAGTAAAAAAGCTTATTCTATTTTTATACCAGACTTGGTATGCTTAATTATTTTTTCCTTTTGCAATGCTTGATACTTTTTCCCATAAATTAACACTTATTCAGCAAAACATAGCAAGTAAAATACTGTGAAACCTCTAGCAATGCTGGATACTTTCCCCCTTAAATTAACCTTTACTCAGTGTAGCATAGCAAGTAAAATACTGTGAAAAAGTGAGCTTAAAGCAATTTCAGGAGAAAAATAAATATTAATAAAAACAGCAAGTTAGTTGATTATTGTTATGTATAAATTTATATTCTGCATGTGTTATGTACTCTATGATTATTGTTGATTCAACTCAACTCAACTCCAGCACTCCATGTTTCGTTTTCGACTTCGCAGGGTGCGCGGTACGGCGAGATGTTCTCAACAACATGTAACTCTCTAAATAAATTAACTATATTTAACCATCCAGTGCCTCTTCAATCAATTCCCTGATTAGAAACATAATAGTTTGGCGACGAGGATTTCATAAGGATGACGTAACTTCAAGCTCTCGTTCAAATACTGCAAGACTTCGTTAAAACTTTTCAAGGAGCTCCAGTTGCGAAACAAAAACTATCTCCTAAAGAGATTTTGGTTCATCAAAATTTGTCTTTCGACCACTTCGACGAGAGTGAAGAAACCTTCGACAGCTACTCTCAACGATTAGAAAATTATTTTAAATTAAAAGGATTAGACGAAGAAGATGCAGAAACGGAAGAGGCAAAGGTACTTGTTCTTATCAATTGTTTAGGCTCAAAACAATATCAACTTTTATCAAGTTTAACTGCACCAGAACTGCCTTCGACAAAATCCTTCACAGAACTGCTTACATTGTTGAAGAAACATCTCTCGCCTAAACCGAATGTGCTTACAGAACAGCATAAATTTTTTTCAAGGGTTCAACGTCCAGGTGAGTCAATATCAACTTTTATAACGCACTTAAAAGACCTAACTAAAAATGCTGAATTCAAGTCAAATTGTGAGGACAATACCTGTACTAAATCAATGTTAAATTTATTGCTTCGATCTCAATTTATTCGCGGTTTACATGATACCGATATTCGAGAGAAACTTTTGCAGCAAGGCGACATCGATTTTGGTAAAACTGTTGAAATCGCTTTAGCAATTGAAGCTGCTAAAATCGAAAACAAAGAAGTTTATAAGAGTAATTCAACTAATTATGTAAATAAAATTTCAAACCAAAATTCAAAAAATGTAAGTCACTCTTCGCATGCTAATTCAAAGCCAATAAATAAGAATCCTCAAAATCAGAATAAGGGAAAATTCCAGAATAAACGTCAAAATATAAACCTTAAAGAACTGGGTATGGAAGGTTTGTGTCTTCACTGTTCAAAATCGAATCATAAAACAAGTGAATGTTTTATAATAAAAAAATTACACTGTAGGCTTTGCAACAAAAGAGGTCATGTTGCTAAAGTGTGTATTTCCAGCACATTTAAGCAAAAATTCAAGAATCATAATGTCCAACAGATAACTGATAATTTAAATGATTTATTTGTAAATAGAATTTATGATGTGTCGATTAATGATAATAATTTCGATGATAAAATGTATGCTGTTATTAAATTAAATGGAATTGACTTTCGATTTGAATGTGACTCGGGTAGTAAAGTAAGTTTGATGGATATAACTGATTTCAAAAATTTGAACTTAAATGTACCTCTCCAGAAAACTGATGTGTCATTCAGAAGTTACACGGGACAAATTTTTCAACCTATAGATGTAGCAAAATTAAACGTGTCTTATAATAACAACACTAGTACAGAAGATTTGTATATTGTTTCAATGAACAAAAGTGCTCTTTTGGGTCGAGATTGGATAAGAAAATTAAAAATAAATGTCAATGATTTGAATCAAATATCTAATATTCCTACTAACGATGCTTCAATTTCAAAAATTCTTGATTCCTACTCAGATGTATTCCAAAATCAAGTTGGTTGTGTTCCAAACTATACATGTTCTTTGAACTTGAAACCAGAAGCAAAACCTGTCTTTTTAAAACCACGTCCAGTACCCTATGCCTTAAAAGACCAAGTTGAAAAAGAATTAGATAAACTAGAAGCTGAAGGAATTATAGAGAAAATTGATCACTCCGAATGGGGAACTCCTTTAGTGATTGTACCTAAATCAGATAACTCGGTAAGAATTTGCGCTGACTATAAGGTTACAGTAAATAAACAACTTCTAGATGCACGGCATCCTATACCACGTATTGAAGACATTTTCAATAAATTGCAAGGTGGTTCATATTTTTGTACGCTTGATATACATAAAGCATATTTACATATTCCTGTTGATGATGAAACTGCAAAAGATCCTGAACTTTCGAAACTAAAATCAAACATACTAGATGGTAGTATTTCCGATCCAGCTTTAACTATACACGAAGGAATCTTATTTCGTGGTCAACGAGTTATCATTCCCCAAACACTACAATTTCGAATGCTTCAAGAACTACATTCAACGCATGTTGGAATAGTCAAGATGAAAGCTTTGGCAAGGAACTACTGCTATTGGAAAAATATAGACTCTGATATAGAACATCTAGTAAAGAGTTGTAAACCATGTTCAGACATAAAGAAGAATCCTGCGAAAGCTCCAATTCACGCTTGGGAACCCCCAAACAGAAACTGGCAGCGCATCCACATCGATTATGCAGGTCCATTTTTAAATCATTACTTTTTCCTAGTGATTGATGCTAAGTCAAAATGGCCAGAAATTTTTGCTACAAAGCAAAACCCTACATCTTCACTGACAATTAAATATCTTCAAGAAGTATTTAGCCGTTTCGGGTTGCCAGAATTTTTGGTTAGTGACAATGCTAAAATTTTCAAATCTTATGAATTTTGTTAGACAAATGCATAAGTTAATCTCACTCCTTACCTTAATTTTTATCTTGTTTCGTTTAAAGAACTAAACTTGTATCAAACATTGCTTATGTAACTCCTACTATCAACTGACTTGAGTGCATCGTTCGGAACTGGGATTCCCGTGCACGTGTAGTAGGCGGGGCTAGTTCATGACGCACCAGCGGTGTTGTCTCGTCATGTGCCAGCAGAACCAATCAGTGATGACACGTGTGTAGGGCGTTGCTGTGTGTCACGTGTTTTACGTCGTTTCTATATGCAAATGTAGCAGGGTATAAAATTGAAGATTCGACTTTCGATCTTCACTTGCTTTTTCGATCGGCCACATTGCGTGTGTCGCATTTTTGAGTTTGTTTCCCCGCTGGAAAGGGGTAAACTCTTTTACTTTTTCGGAGCAATGCTCATTTTTATAATGTTTCAAAATCAACTTTAAAGTTTACCGGTGATATTTTCCCGGATGTTAGGTCATAATTAAATGTTTTACTAGCTAAATTGATCGTTGGTCATCGCTTCAAAACTTCGTTGATGTTTATGGGAAAATAAAGATAAGTTTTGTTTTTTTAAAATGAACTTAGCCATCCTTTAGTATCATTAACTCTGCTGTTAATTATAAGAAATGGGTTTATCCCATTATCAAATTTCAAGAGTATTGCAAAGGAAACGGGATTCAACAGCGCCTGACAGCCCCTGGTCATCCCGCAACGAATGGACAAGCGGAGCGTTATGTCCAAATTTTGAAAACAAAACTCAAGTGCATGAAATTTGAGCCTGGGACACTTCATGAGAAATTATGCGAATTATTAATGAAGTTTCGCGCAACTCCCCTTTCAATGGGTAAAACACCAGCAGAACTGTTAATTGGCAATAATATCCGCACCAGGTTAGATTTAATTAAACCAGATCAACATCACAAACAAACTCTGCAGCATCCCTACTTCAACAAATCATTTAAATTGGGACATCGGGTCCAATCAAGGAATTATACAGAAGGACAAAGATGGAAATATGGTGTTGTAGTAGAGAAACTTTGAAAATTACATTATTTGATTGAATTGGATGACAGATATGTCATTAAAAGACATTTTGATCAACTACGACTTTGCGAGGTAGACTCTAAACCATCTGAAGATCTATATCGCAAGAGCAATGTTTATTTCCAGCCCACAGCTTCTAACACTCATCCTGTGCCTACTACAAACAATCCTTCATTTACTCTCCAAAACCAGCCATGTGAACCTGATGCAACAAGTCCACTTCAATCTCTAAATAGACAGTCTTCACCTAGAACCAGATTTAGCTCAGTAATTCAAGGTTCATCGCCGCAGAGAGGAAATCTACAATCACCTTCGACAGCCTGTTCATCTCAATCTTTCAATTCTCCAAAAAGTCGCAGGTCCAGCTTTAATCCTAGCTTCACTACGCCTCTACGTAGATCAACCAGAATTAGAAAACCAGTTGTAAAACTCAATCTATAAATTTCGAACTGTTAAATTAGACTATTAACTTTTCAATTAGTAGCCAGAGAATTGTTATGTATAAATTTATATTCTCCATGTGTTATGTACTCTATGATTATTGTTGATTCAACTCAACTCCAGCACTCCATGTTTCGTTTTCGACTTCGCAGGGTGCGCGCTACGGCGAGATGTTCTCAACAACATGTAACTCTGTAAATAAATTAACTATATTTAACCATCCAGTGCCTCTTCAATCAATTCCCTGATTAGAAACATAATAATTATATTTAATGTATGTAGGTTGATCAATAAAAAAACAAAATTACATAAAACTAATAATGTGTATAGTGGGATAGGTGATGAATATATAGTGCAAGTTTAAAGGTTATGACATAAGTAATGTGACCTTGGAAGCCATAAAAATGCTGTGCAGTTTGGTTTTTGCAAGATTAAAAATGGAAATGATAAACAAGCAAATGGAATGTTGCTATGAAATTTTGTTTTTACCTTAAAACACTGGCAGGTGAAATATATGTGGTGTTAGGAAGCTAATGAGGGTATGTTCTTTCCTGTGGCAAATAGAGGATGGTTCAAAATGTTAAGATGAGAGAAAATCAATTTCCAAAGAAGGTAGACCAGGCAATTTAGTAACTTCGTTAACAAAGAACACATCAGCACCGCTGCTGAGATAGTGGGAGAATATCATTGAATCTGGTTGAGAGAACTATTATAATGAAGGAACAGTTTATTTGATTTCAGTTAACACGCGAGAGCTCACGTGGGGTCGAAAACGACCCCAGCCATTTTTGTTTCCATTTCTTGAAATTTCATGGACAGATAAGGAAACCATCTTTTGGATAGCTACCATTGTGTCCTTGATTGATAGGAAGGTGTGGTTGGAATTTTCTTAAATCCTTTTACTTCTTGTAAGCTAGGGGGGTTCTTGCGATTGGAGTCTTTTACGACCGCACGCAAGTACTGACGTCAGTAACGTTCTCAGAACGGAACAGGTGTTTGGAGTCGGTTCTATTCAAAGAATTTCAAAACATTTTGTGAAAAGGAAGTAGTTGTCAGCAATACTTCTTCTAGCCATGATTTTCAGTTTTCAAGCATGTCGTTCACAATGATTACGTAGTTCTAACCAAGCAAAATTCATATTTTTCAATTGCTTTTGCACTACTTATAACAAAGAAAAGATGCCGATCCCATAATGAGCAAGGGATGACGCATGTTAGTAAATTACTAGACGATGGAGAAAGTGATGAATATGGTGTCATTTCAGATATTGAAGGTTTAGTAATGAAAAAAACTTTTGTGATTATGACAGTGAAAGCAAATTTTCTTTTAGCAAAAATTCTGATAATCCTGATACATCTTTATTGGAAGAGATAAAGAAACTATTTGGCAAAGAAATAAGTTTAGAGCTAATGTTTGTACTCCAGTTCGAAATATAAGTATTTTTCTTCCTGCACCAAAGGGAAACGCAAAAAAATGTTACTGGTGTGTTTGAAAGCTGGAGCATTTTCGTAATAGTTCATAAAACACTTTCTTTATGCCTTTCAAATCAAAAACTAATCATTGTAGAAGTAACTGTTAGTGAAAAAACATAAATGAATAAAATAAAATAAAGAAGTCATGAAAAAAAGGAAAATAAATGAAGAAAAACACATTGGGGTCGTTTTCGACCCCGCGCGAGCACTCGTGTAACAAAACATGGCGCGAGCTCTCGCGAGTTAAACTTTGTTCTAAGAAAAACTTCACATGAAAGATTCCAAGATTGCACATTCTGACAAAAAGAATGGGTGTGGAGTTTTGTTCACTGTAACTTCATTCAGCATACACTGTGATTTTTTTTTTTTGCTTCAAAACTTGTATTAAATTGGTTTTACATCATATTATGAAAGGTTTTGATGAAGTAATACTTGAAACGTAATGGTTTTCTTATTTTCATAACTGCCAATTTCAAGTTCAACTGGATATACAAATGTAAATTCTTTAATAAATGATGTTTCTGAAGCGTTAAAATCCATTTAAAGTTTTAAAAATGATTCCAACTTTAAAGTCTGATTTGTTTCTTTTTTTTTCAAAAAAAAAAAAAAAAACTTGGTCTTAATATTAAAGAAAGTAATGATGGATGAGTGAACTAAGTGATCCACTACATTCAGTATGAGTTTAATAGGAGCAATAGAAACTCAGATCAAACAGAGGTGGATCCACACCACTTAAGCAGCGCAGTATTTACCAATCTGCTGTTTGATATTTTGCAGGTGGCAATCTCAAGAGTAAAAGGTCAATGAGGACATTGGGACATCAAGCAGCTAGTTGTTAGTTGAATTAAATAAAATGTAATATTTTCTAAAAAGATCACTAAAATATATGAATATATTTAAGGAGAAAAGAAAATGTTGCACTTAAAATAGACATATTTGTGAGTGAAAAAATTTAAACAATTCTTACTGTTTCATCATTGTCTGAAAGCATTTTTATTGTAAAAGCTCGTCGCTGAGTGTCTTTTTTGAGTAAATAAAACATTCCATGCTCTTGGTCTGCTTGTGGACTATCAATAGGAGGACTTAATAAAATAGTACTGGATCTTCTTTCACTTGAATCAGTGCTAAAATATGTTTGGAAAATACAATGAGATAAGCAAATTTTAATTAAAAGACAATATTAAAAACAAATTATTTATCTTCATAGGGCATAAGCAGTCATGTTATTCACTTATAAGCATGCATATTTCTAGCAATAAACATATTATTTGTGATACAAGTATGTGTTTCATGAAATCTGTTAATAAACTAAAGTATGAAATTTGAAGAACTTGAAACACATAATAGTAAGTATCAATAGAGCATGACAGAGAGAGAAAGAGAGAAAATGAATTAAAAATAGAATCCACTCTTCATTTTTAAGTACTAGACTACATCAGAAAAATTAAAATATTGCAGCTGATTTGAGATAATTGTTAAAAGCTACCTTACATATTGAAATGAACCACCCCCTTAATATTTAAAGGTAACATTACTTTTAAAAGTCAATTAATTAATCATTTGTAATGCTTAAACTGCAGTTTATTTATTAAAATGTGGTTATAGCATAACAGGCATATTGGGTACAGAACATACTATTTTTCTACTTTTTAAAAAATATATCACACAATTATTTTGTTTGAGTTGAAAACTATTCCTATGAGGAATGAAAAATTTCTCTTCGAAGTTTTGCATTTAAATAGGGCAGTTAGTAGTAAACCTGAAGGTTGAGGATTTTTTATTATAAAGAGTACAATTCTGGGAAAGAAGTTATCAATAGATACACGCATGTTATAAAATCTTTCAAATAATGTGTCAGAAGTATGCATTTAGAACTACCATGTTATTTTACAAAACTTTTCTTTATCATTAAAGTATGCACTGTAGCAGTTACAAAAAGCATATTCATATGTTATTTTCATTCTTTTGAGTAAACATTGAAAAAAGGTCTCAGCAATAAAACAAAGGCCAAAAATTGAAAGAAATCATACAAAATGTGTCAATAATGCAATGAAATTTAAATGCATTCAAATGACTTTTTGTTCCAAATTTTCAGCCTTCAAAGCAGTGTTAAAAATAAACATTCGTTAGTCACATTTTGCGCCCAAAAATTATTTGACACCTAAATTTTTATCCTTAGGTGCATAATTTGATGCTTAAAACTGGATCAGTGAAGGAATTCTTTCCACACTTATTCTGATCAAGACCCACTATTTGTCCAAAGGATAACTTGGTAAAAATAATTTTCAAATACAAACAGTTTTGACTTAAAAAATCATTTTTCTTTTGTATGTTTTACAAATGTGCTATCGGCAGTGTGTATGTAGAATATCAGCAGTGTGTTTAATTAAAAAAAATATATTTGTTTCATTAAAAATGATACCTATCTTTGTTTTGATGCTTTGAAACTTATGCCAGGCATCATCATGACGCCTAGATATAAATTTGTATTTCTAACACTGCTTCAAAGGCATCTGAGCCCTTAGTCACTTTTTTTTTTTTTTTTTTGTTTTTCATTAAATTAAACCATGAAGTCATGAGCGGATTACCCCCCAGTCAGTTTGGGATGACTTTAGACAATTAAACAATGACAGCATACCTGCTGATAATTAAAAACAAAAACATCTGAAAAATCTGAAAAAAATCCAGAATGATCTTTTCTGATAGGGGAAACACACTATTCATTAGAAATGACAAGGCTCACTGGTCAAAAAAATCTGCAACCAGGAAGATCTACTTGTTACATTTTATTTCTTTTCTTCTTAGAATGTTGATTTAAAATTCACTCAATTTCAAAACCATGCATTATCAATACAAAGGAAGATCTGGGTAGTTCTAGATGAAAGATTTTAAATTATCATCCAGTTTCATAAGTTCAAACGAAAGTGATTGGTGTGAAATGCAAAAGCATCATGTTAAACTTTTTTCTTTGTTTTTTTGTTCAGCAGAAAATTTAAGTTTAAGTTTACACCTAATACAAAGATTTAAGTGACTAATGATAATTAAGAAAATAGTCCAATATTTCCTAAACATCAAGAAAAAGCACTATAGAATTGAATGATGTGTTGGTTTTTTAAAAGAAGAATATGGAATTTAGTCCATAGCAGCTGAAAACTAAATTCCAAGTCTTCTAGGATTAAAGCACAAAAGAGAAAAAGTCCGAATAATAAGAAAGGATTTGGTATTTGTTGCAAGATAGAGTTACTAACTAATGATTTTTTTTTTAATTGTGTAGGGTTTTCTTTTTTTTTTTAATTAAAGGAGAAAATTATGTAAACAGAAGTAATGACAAGAGCTTTAAATGCATTTGGAAAATTATCAGCTTCTTCTCCCTCTTGTTCTCTTTCTCTCACTCTTTTCTTAGAGAGAGAATGAGAGAGCACCAGGAGAAGGAAAAATATACTACCAGAAACTAAATAAAGTTCAGTTATCTGAGAGAGTTTGGATTACGTAAATACCGCACAGATGTATTTTTATCGTAATAAATATTTTAATATTTTCCAGAAAGGTTTATAGCAAAGCAGTTACAACCGTTTTAATGTGAAGAGGCAAAATTACTAAAATATAAGATGGAAATTAAGGTTTTCGTTTAACATCACTAAATTAAAAATAATCTAATTAGAATGTTAAATGTTAATTGAGTTGTATATAACATTGTTATAGTTTCAAGTACTTAGTATCATTACCTGCTTCTTGGTCTATTATCTTAATATATAAAAATTACGTGTCTCTATGTTTGTGGCCAATGGACTCCTCAGCTACAGAACCGATTTTAACCAAATTTTGCACGCAGTTTCAGTTTGGTCCAACTTAAATGATAGGATAGTTTTTGTCTCAATTTAGGACCGCAATATAATTTTTATTGCAAATTATCTATTTAGCTACCAGCTTTTCTGCATTCTTGGCTTTTATAAGATAAAATCTGCTGCTGGGTTGTCAGTTGCTTTGGAAGCAAAACGCAATAGTGGTAACGATCAAGGATGTCGAATCGGTTTCTGGCATATTCGTCCCGATTCTCTTAATTTAAATTGTGCGTGTAAGTATTATTAAATTAATATTCGGAAAAGTATTATTTGCTTACTTCTCCTTTACTTAATTCAATTTATTAAAGCAGTTTAGATACTTAACATATGCTATCTTGTATGTTTTAAAAATATTTTTCACTCATGGTTAGGTACAAATATTTTCTTAGGAAAATTATTTTAGTGAAAAATACCATACCTTTTTCGAGCTTTAAGTTATAAAATATTCATATTGTTTAGTGATTTTTATGTCAGGTGTATTTAGACAAAGAAAGGCTCACTGCATTATGTGATCTTTTACCTATGTAATATTTAAATTTTTAGTGATTTAGTTTAGAATTGTATTTGCTAAGCGTATCCATCTGCAGCAATGAATTTGCAAATTATTGTTCAACAATACATTTGATATTTACTATTCAAAAAACAAATTCTTAGGAGGGAAAATGTACCGTTTTATGGTGCGAAGATTAAAATTATTTCTATACACACAATTTTCACCGTCACATTGCTTTGTCACATAAATATACACCTCATAGTTTGCGATTCAAAATTTGCCTGTTTCGCAAATATTGTACCTTTTCGGGTTTTTAAGTTATACAATATTCATTTTTTTGTGATTTTGTATTTCAATTGTATTGTAATAAAAAAAGGTTTTACTGTAATTTGTGAACTTTTACCTGTGTAATATTAAAATTTGGAGTGATTTTACTCAGAATTGTATTTTCTAAACGTACCTCTCTGCATTCATAAGTTTTCAAATTATTACAATTATAGCTTATTTTTTGTTTTTTTATCTTAGTAAATACAAATGTATTCTTGGACGACAATTTGCACATTTATAACCGTAGGTAGAACGGTAGTTCACTCAGTATATAAAATTTTTAACTAAATCATACCTTAGCCACAGCAACGCGTGGCCGGGTCAGCTAGTAAAACTTATATATTTATCAGAAACAAAATAATATCATTGCTTCTTGATAACCCTTATAATGCTGCAGACCATGACTAAAACATTCAAAAAACTATTGAATGACACGGAAAGTTAAAAAATATAATGCTTATATAAAAATATTGAATAAAAGAGAGAGAGGGATAGGACGAGACAACAGTTCTTGCAGAGTGAAGCAACATGACATGCAGTTTTTGGCATATAATGAAAGATTACAGGAGAAAAAAATCTTAAGATTATTATAATTATTTTCAAGAAAAAAAGAAGAAAGTTAAAGATGAAGATACAAAATAGTAATGCCATTGCTGTATCAACTACATAAAATGCACAGCTTTTACATATTTACACAAGGCAACATAATGCCATTAGATAAATTAATATTAAAATGTCACATATTTCCAAGTTACCATCACAAATCAATAACTTGGTGGTATTGGATTGCAGTTATTTAGCTACTGATATGGATCACAATGATCGAAATCTGTATAGATGGTGCTTCGATCTATTGTGTATGTGTGTGGCTGTACTAAAGTTGAACTTCTACCTTCATGGTACTCATTTAAAATGTAAGATGCTCATGTGGCTTTAAAATAAGGAATTAAATTTTACTTGGGTACATTAATAAGAGCTGAAAATGTTGCTAAAGTTTCACTATTATTTAAGCTATAGATAAAATATTAATAACAAAAAAATAAATAACTTGAAATATCAGTCTTTTTTATAATTTGAGTTACTAAAGTGCATATTTTAGTGTCCTAAGTCAGTAGTACAAGTATTTTTAGCACATTAAGAAAATATTGAATAGTTACTCTCTCAAAAAGTGTTAAAATGAGGGGAGCGGGGGTTACTATTTTACTTATTTTCTAAATGCTATTTAAAAAGTATTATTTTTATCAAAATGTGAATATAAGCCAGTTATTTGTCAATATTAAATTCTAAAGAAATCAGTGATCAAAAGTTTTGGAAAAAAATGTTAAGTTTGATTTCAAAAAAAAAAAAATTGCTAGCCTTATGGCCAGCCTCATAAATTTCAAAAAATCTTCTAAAATTTAATAAAACTGCTTGCGTTTTGATAAATTGCTAAAAACCTAAAATTTATTAGTAGAATTAAAAAAATAATAATAAGAATGAAGAAAACTGACTATATATATGAAATCGTGAAAGCAACCAAATTTTCATAAACATTACGAAAATTCAACAAAAATTAGCAGGTGAGACCATTAGTTGCTTTAAAAAATAAATAAATAAAATAAAATAAAGCACTTATCATTATTAGTTTCTACAAAAAAGACCTTGCCCTCACAGGAACTCTGTCTTAAATCCACCTATGCTCGAAGTTACATAATGATGACCTCAAATAAAAATTTCACTTTGCGAATGTAAAAAAATACCTTATTTGCTAATGGTCAAAAAGAAAGCTTTGAAAATTAGATGAATTTGAATGCTAGAGAAAGCAACAGTTGGTAAACCAAAATTTTTATGTTGCTCCCTTCAATGCTCTAAAAAAGGCATTGTCAAGAAGTACTTTTTTTTCATTTTGTTAATGCAAAATACCAGAAAAATAAGGAGTGGATAATTTAATTCTTGCTACCTCCCATTCTTTTCTAATTTCTCAATTATTAAGCCATGCATGTCTTTCATTTTTTAGTCTTAACATGCTATTAATTATTTTATAAGATCATGCAGCATGCAAGAAACAAGTCAATGAATGTATGCTATGAAAAATTATACTTTTGAATGGAATGAATCTTTTTGCTTGAAAATATTTTTTATTACCAATATTTATTAGCGGCTCCCTTTTTTGTCTTAATTTTAAATCTCCAAAGAAATTTTAAACAGCTAGAAATATTTTATGCTGCATTTTAAAAGCAAAAAGATTAATTCTAAATGCAAAGTTTCACTTATCTACAAATGTTAACTAATTAGTTGATTAACTCACTTACAGAAACTCAAGCAACAACCTAGAATGATACAGTACAGATAGTTAGAATAAAACTAAATAATCATAGATATTAAAAATGCATAGATACATAACATGTACTGATATGCACTTGACATATGATTATGAAAATGCACTAAACTAGCAAAAGGTGCAAAAAAACAAGACAGTTTTAAATGCATAAGAAATAAATGCTATATGTAATGCTTAATATATTAATGACCGTAACAGAAAGATTTACTTTAGAAACTTCCACCTTAAGAGCTAAAACTGATTTATTAATAGAAACAAAGAGAACAGGAAAGACAGCAGGGCCAGATCCCCCACTTAGGTACAAGAAGTAGGCCCTTCCTTTTATTTTTCTTAAAATAAAACTTGTTTCTATTTACTCCTCTTCACGGTGTATTTATTGATTTTAAATTAAAATATTGGTTTCTGAACAAAAAAATAGAAATACCTCGCTTAAGGCACTTTACTCAGAGTGGATAATTCTATAGTAGAGGAGACAGTAAGTCTTTCAATACTTGTACACATCTTGAGTATGATAAACACATATTTTATTTTTGTAAACTTAAAACACATAACTATATTAATCAATCTAACCAAAACCAAGCACTGTTAACCTTAATGGAGAAACATTTCTCATACTTTTGGAGGAAAAATAGTTTGAACATTATACATTTTCGAACACAGTATCATGCACAGTATGCCATAACAAATTAAGGGGAACAGAAAGTAATGTCATTTTAATCTAACAAATAAATTTTTTTAAGTTTCTCTTTTTAATCAACAATGTAATTTAACTCATCATCAACAGACTTTTGTCCTCTAGAAAGCAAATTTTCAATATCCGATGCATTAAAATCAATTGATTTTTAATGAAAAATATCAGAAAATGGTATCTTTGATGCAAGCTAAATTTTCAAGTTTTTGTATCATAGATAACACAGGCCAACGATGAAAAAACTTTTTTAATGAAAATACCTTATTCTTATGTTGTTTAGGTTGCTGAATCCAAATATGATGCTTAAAAAGTTGTATCACCCACCATTTATTCACATTTTATAGTTACATTCATGAAATAAAGAAACATTTTTAGAATTTAACAGCTTTTTCATAGTTAAGATAACATGAAAAAATAGGTCTAATGAACAAAGATGATGTTGGCAGCACTGCTGAAACACATGCTAAACAGCTGATGTTTTGTTTATTTTCAACATAACCTCACTTTTACGTTTCCTGTACATCTGCTCAGTGCAATGTCTCATCGCGGCTGTAAAAACTCTGCTGACAGTTTTTGTTATATTTGTGGTGAGTTTGTTATTAAAAAGCACCAAAGAAACATTACAGACTTTGTGAAAAAGGTTTATCTAGCATACTTTGGAACCAAACTTGGAGACCAGGATAAACCTTGGGCACCGCATAAGGTATGTTATGTATGTGTTGAAGACCTCAGGAAATGGTCAAAAAAAGAGAAAAAACACTTTAAATTTGCTGTTCCCATGATATGGAGGGAACCAAAAAATCATTCCGATGACTGTTACTTCACCGGGAAGTTCAGCAAGCTATTCATCGCAGGCAAAGCTACACAAGAAGCTTCAAGAAAAAAAGGGAAAGAAAATATAAAGCAATTCCAGTTGACAAGTGAACCTTGTATCATCACATAAAGTTACTATTCCAAGTATTTTACTGTAAATACAAACCATTTTTACGATTCTACAGTGTTTCATTGATTTCCCTATATACTGTAAATGGGTATTAGACTATATAATAAAATACATTTTGCTTGGAAACTAAGGGTGATACATAAAAACTACAAGCAGATTTGGATTCAGCACATAAAAATCTATCAAGATCAGCTATTAAAATTAAAAAAGTTTTCAAAAAGGTTTTTTTTGTTAGCCTGTGTAATGGTTTAGGAATTGGAAGAAAC